>JAMLFY010000014.1:824291-926480 GCA_030441495.1 Dalbergia oliveri
GGTAACACCCTAATAATTAACCCAATACACCTAGGCAGGATCTGATTAATTACTAGACTTTACTCTTTGCTTCAGTTCCTTAATCATGCTTTGAAAATACTTAGTGAAATTACGAGCCATTTTTTTTTTTAAACATAATTGAAAACGTGAGCCGCGCTTAACGTGAATGATTTAGCAAAATTTAAAAGACACATAGGAATTTACAAACATCACATCATAATATATTGGCTCCATCATACAGCATCCATAATTACATATCATATAGATATTTTGCCTACCAACAGAATAAGACTAAGTGTAGGCAATCTAATAAAACATAAATAATATATGGATGGAAGGACATCCATTAATGGCACCTAGTAATAACACTCCAGGGATAGGGATAGATATCTGAAATATACGAGTGAAACTAGCAGGATTCAAGTTCAGTACCCTGATAGCCTCAATGTGATTCACGAACGCTTCCTTCCGTTTCTAAGACGAGATGGAAAGAAAAATAGAGGGAGTGAGAAACTTATAAAAGAATCTCAGTAGGGTACTCACCTCATGATGCATTGTGTCATCATCATCGTCCCCAGGAACCTCGGGTTATTATGAAATAGTGAGCATGCTAAGATTGATTTATTAAGTTCGAAAATATACTTTACCGAGGTTCGTCCCTTTAATCATGCGTCTTATAATGCATCATAAACTTAGCATGTCATGTTTATAATGAACTTTTCCTTTCATATATAATAACATAGTTATGCATAAAATCACATCATATTCCTCATCATCATTTCATAATACTATGCATAGCAGAATATCATATTTCTCATCATCATCTCATAAATACTATGCATAGCAGAACATCATATTCACATAATGCATTTACTTAGTTTCTTAGGTGACTTAAAGTTACTTTCATCATCATTTTCCTGGGCCACCCTATACTTCACCCTTTTGGGAGTAATCTAGGTTATGAGCTCATACCTTGCTAGTCGTCACCAGCACATACTTATCCCTTTTGATAAGTAAAAATTCCGTCTCTACCCTTTTGAGAGAACAGACTAGGGGGCAAGAATCACCTTTTCACCGCCTATAGTTTGATTGGGTCCAAAGGATCATTTTCTCATATATTTTGAGTCACCTTTAAGTCTTTGCATGTTATATCATAATACAATTCTTCATTCATAATCATCATAACATTTTCTCATTTATAGTCTTATGCCGAAATAATATATACCAACTGGAATCATGCATCTGGAGATTCCCAGGAAAGAGAGGTGGGTCACAATGGACACGCTTAAATACCAAATCTTTCCTTAGCCAGAATCTTTCCAATTGCACTCTTACAGGAATACACTTTCTTCCAGGAATAGAATATGTCTTTATTTCATGCATAAGTTTTCATTGTTTGCAACAACAACTATAACATATAAACCAGGGAATCAATCAATGACACCAAATTCTTAATAAGCATCAAATCATATTTTAAGTACACATAAATTACTAGCTTCCCATAAAATTCTTACAAAGTTTTAAAACTCTTTTAGAACTAATTCTTTTTGTTAAACTTGAAAGAAGTCATAGGACTTTAGGCCTAACTTAACCATGGGACCGATTTATAACTTGAAAGAATGTTCATAATTAAATATTTCACTTAAGATAAAAGGAGCAAGTCTTGAGCTTTAGAGATTTAGGTGACATCTTTGAATTATTACCATGCTATGCAACCTTATTTTAATCTTATCTTTATAAGGTGATAGCTTGGAATTATAAACATGATATGCAATTCCATTTCTTTATCTTTAAGATTTAAGGTGATAACTTGAAAATTAAACATGATGCAAGAACTTGTAATATAAACATGATGCAAGAAACTGGAGCGCGGTAATCGCATAGGACGAGAGGGAGAAGAGAATCTTAAGCAACCGAGCGCGGTAGTCCGCATAGGACCGGTGAGGGGATGAGAATTACATTTTTTTTAAGCTCCAATTCTCAAGACTTCTTAAAGAATAAATTCTTTAACTCCAATTATCTCATTTCTTTGCTTATGATTCATAAGCAAGTCTTTGAGCTCTAGGATTTTTAGGTGATGACATAAAATAAACATGCCATGCATTGACTCTTTTAGCCATTATAAAATAAAGTGAGAGCATAAAATAAACATGAGATGCAACTTCTTTATTATCTTTAGAGATTAAGTGACAACTTGAAATTTAAACATGAAATGCAAGCTTGGAAATTTAAACATGAATATGCAAGTTCATTTATTCATTCTTGAGAATTTAGTGATGACATAGAAAGTAAACATGGTTATGCAAGGCATAAACTTAAACATGGATGCAAGTTCATTTTATTTCTTTACTAGAGCTCCTCCAAGACTTTAGAGAAATATAAATTCAACCCAATATATCTTAGCAAGACAAAGTGAAAAATACATCTTTCAAGTTCTAAACTCAAGATCATAAAAACATCATAAAAATATTATTCTTTAAAGTTTTGCATCAAGTGGAACTTTCAAGCTTTAGAGGCCTAACTTGTGATGGATTCACAACCCACCCTCAAGGTCCTCATCATCAAGCCATCATCTTAGTCCCACCTAGGCCATATGGCTGAATTGTTCAAAGAAAAAGGAAGAAGAAAACCAAATGGAAAAACTAGAGAAAATCCATGAAATCATCATTTTGAACCAAGAACAACACTTAGCAAAGCATAGAAATAAACTTAAAAACAACTCCCTACCTAATCTGATTTGAAGGAAAGGAAGAGAACTTGGTTTCCTTGAGTGAAATGAAAGAAAATATTCTTGAAAACTTGAAGAAAGAATTCAGCCAAGAGGAGGAGGAAATGAGAGCTTTTGGTGCTCCTAAAACTAGAATTTGTGTAAGTTATGAACTAAGCATCTAAACTATCTTCAAGCATGCCTATTTATAGAGATTTTGCAGCTCATAAATGGACAAAGGAAGGAAAGAAATCTGACCAAAAATTAGAGAAAAAAATAAGGAAGAAAAATCATTTTGTTTGGTGGCTTAAAACATGGAATCATGTTTCCATGTTTTCATGATTCTTTGTTTTCATTCTTTGGATTTTTGTGTAATAATTTTCTGACTTATTACTCAATAATTTCGTGCATTACAGCCTTGTGGAAGAGGATTTTGTGTGTTCCATGTATTTTTTAGGTGTAGGCAAGGTATTCATGCAATTTAGAGAATTTACGGTTAAGGGTTTAAGTGAATTACTAAGCAATTTGGGTGTTTTAAGCAATTTTAGGTTCTAATCAATCTAAATAAATAATTTTGACTCTAGATTAGTAATTAGAATTTAATAAGCTTTAATTTGAGCCTAATATTGCTTAGGTTTCGTTAGACGAATCAAAAATCTCAAAATTTGTAAAACTTGCACAAGAGAGGGGCAAAACGGTCATTTTACTTAAAAATTGCCCGAGACCACCCGAGCTTAACCAATGGTTAATCATGGCTTAAAAACACCTTTTAACACATTTTAGTGAGGTTCGGGCTTAGTCGGCACGCAAATCGGAGTTAAAACTAAGGGCGTTTTGGTCATTTCGCGTCGAAGCTCAAAATTAGGATTTTTCTCCTCTATTAACACACATAACACAAACAATCCCTTATTAACATCAAAACATCCCCTTGAGGATGGGTGGGGCCCACGATCCTCATTTTCTGTAAAATAACCTCAGGGCATTTTGGTCATTTTACACGTACAGAAATTTGGGGTTTGCAATACTTGCACGAATTGCTCCTAACTTCTCTTCTAACGTTATATTCCTTTATTAAGGATTGTTTGGTCTCAAATTTTATATAATATTTACCTACGGAATTCGGTAATTCCTAATGATAGTAAAAATTACAGGAAAATTGGGGCGTTACATTACTCCCCTCCTTAAAAAGAATTTCGCCCTCGAAATCGTTACCTGAGAATAGCTCTGGATACGTGCTTGCATATCTGATTCCAGCTTCCCATGTAACTTCTTCGGTTTCATCTTGTCCCCATGCTACTTTGACTAGGGTACAACCTTGTTCCTTAACGCTTAACTCCTCGGTCAACGATTCTCGTGGGTGGTAAGTTAAACGTTAGGTCATCTCTTAATTGTACATGTTCTGGCTCTAGTACATGACTTGGGTCAGAATGATATTTCCTTAACTGGAGACATGGAAAACATCATGAAGGTTGGAGACTCCTGGGTAGGGCTATACGGAGGCTACAGATCCTATTTTGCTAAGGATTTCAAATGGACCAAGAAATCTGGGGCTCAATTTCTTTACTTTCATTGCTCGGCCTATGCCTGGTGGGGTGATTCTTAGGAACACATGGTCCCCTTCTTGAAAATCTAGCGGTTTCGCCGCTTGTCCGCATAGTTTTTCTGCGACTTTGAGCAGTGAGAATCTTATCCCTAATCTTCTTGATTTGTTCCGTCGTTTCCCTCACAATATCCGGTCCAGTAGACTTTGCTCTCCGGGCTCATACCAACATAGAGGTGATTGACACTTCCGTCCATAGAGGGCCTCGTATGGTGCCATACCGATACTTGCATGATAACTGTTGTTATATGCAAATTCAATCAGTGGAGGTACTTATCCCAACTCTCTCTTTGATCTAAAACACAAGCCCTCAACATGTCCTCCAAAGTTTGGATAGTTCTTTCAGATTGACCGTCCGTTTGGGGTGATAAGCCGTGCTCAAACACAGCTTTGAACCAAACGCCTTCTGAAAGGCTCCCCAAAACCGTGACGTGAATCGCGGATCTCGATCCGAGATTATCGTCGACGGACTCCGTGTAACCTTACTATCTCCTTAATATATAATAACCTATCCAAGGAATAAGTCACCTTAATAGGTAAAAGTGGGCTGACTTAGTCAACCGATCCACTATTACCCAAATGGCGTCATGATTCGCTTGGGTCCTCAGTCCAGTTACAAAATCCATGGAGATACTATCCCACTTCCACTCGGGGATTGATAGGGGTTGCAACATTCCAGGGTCTTTGGTGCTCAATCTTCACCTTTTGACATACCAAGCATTTATTCACCCATGTGCACACATCCTTTTTCAATCCAGGCCACCAGAACATCTTCCTCAAATCTTGATACATCTTGGTGGCACCAGGATGGAGGGTGAAATGACTCTTATGGGCTTCCTCCAAAATATCCTTTCGGAGGTCACCACTAGCAGGTACACATATACGACCTTCAAACCTCCATAAACTATCATTCCCTTGGGTAAAACCTTTCAACTTATCAGCTCTTACCGCCTCTAAGGTCTCTTGAAATTCTGTATCTTTCCTTTGGGCTTGAGCAATTCTTTCCTTGAATTCACTTGTCACACTAAGGTGACAAGCTCTTATGCCCTTAGTGGTCAAGGTCATTCCTAGGTTGAGGTCTCTAAATTGCTCAATTAACTCAATCTCTTTCACCATCAAACGGGACACTTGTAAGGATTTCCTACTTAGGGCATCAGCTACAACATTAGCTTTACCTGATGATAGTTTAACCCGAAATCATAATCTTTTAAAAACTCCATCCACCTTCTTTGCCTCATGTTTAGCTCTTTTTGATCAAAGAGATATTTCAAACTCTTGTGATCAGAAAACACCTCAAACCTCACTCCGTATAAATGGTGTCTCCAAATCTTTAGAGCAAACACGACGGCTAACTCAAGGTCATGGGTGGGTAATTTGCCTCATGTGGCTTGAGTTGCCTCGATGCATAGGCCACCACTTGCCTATCCTGCATCAGGACACAACCCAAACCCTTCCTCGAAGCATCACAGGACACTTCGAAAGGCACATTGGGGTCGGGTAACACTAAAACAGGGGTTGAGGTTAGCTTGTGTTTCAGCTCTTGAAAGCTCTTTTCACACTCCTGGGTCCATGAAAAAGAGGTGTTTTTCCTAGTTAGCTTAGTCAGGAAAGGGAAATCTGGAAAATCCCTTGATAAACCGACGGTAATAACCAGCTAAACCTAAGAAGCTCCTTACTTCAGTTACCGTGGTTGGTCTTTCCCAGTTTACAACCGTTTCCACCTTACTAGGATCTACAGCAATTCCTTTCTTAGATACTACATGCCCTAAAAATTTCACCTCATCCAACCAGAATTCACACTTAGAAAGCTTGGCATATAGTTTCTTTTCCTTCAGGATTTCCAGGACTATAGTTAGGTGGCGTTCATGCTCCTCGTGGGTCTTAGAGTAGATGAGAATGTCATCTATAAAGACAACCACAAACTGATCTAAATAAGGTCTAAAGATCCTATTCATGTAATCCATAAAAATTGCCGAGCATTGGTTAATCCAAAGGACATTACTGCAAACTCAAAATGGCCGTATCGGGACGAAAGGCCGTTTTTGGTATATCTTCATCTCTCACCCTAATCTGGTGGTAACCTGACCTCAAATCAATCTTAGAAAACACTTGTTGCCCTTTAAGCTGGTCCATCAAGTCATCTATCCTAGGCAAAGGGTATTTGTTCTTCACTGTCACTTTATTCAATTGCCTATAGTCAACACACATCCTCATACTCCCATCCTTTTTCTTCACAAACAACACAGGGGCTCCCCAAGGTGACGCACTAGGTCTAACAAACTTTTTCTCCAATAAATCCTCCAATTGAGCTTTCAACTCGGTCAACTCTAATGGGGACATCCTGATGGGGCTATGGATATGGGACCTGCACCCGAAGCAATTCTATGGAAAACTCTATCTCTCTCTGGGGGAAACTCTGTATCTCATCTGGAAATACTTCGGGATAATTTCTTACTATCGGTATCTCATCGATACTTTGCTCAAAGTCTACATCACTAGCGGCTAAGAAAATATAACCTTTACTCTCACCCTTACCACATCCATTTCTAGATGTTATGTAAAGACTTATGGGTTTCTTAGGTCTAATGGGAACAGGAAGAAAAGTAATGGTTTTCTCATAGGCTTAACAGGACACGGTTGGCTTCAAGCCAATCCATGCCAAGAATCACATCTAAACCTTGCATGGGTAAGCAAATGAGATCTAAAACAAATGATCTATTCTCAATAACAAAATGGCAATCTAAACAACATTTACAAGTCCTAACGGGTTTTCCAGGAGGGTAGAAACAATAAGGTCAAAAGGAAGCTCAGTTATATGCAAGTTAAGGGTTTTAACACACGAGTGGGAGATAAAAGAATGGGAAGCGCCAGAATCATACAGGACAATTAAGTTTCTACCATACATATTACACTTACCTTCCACGAGATTTCGTGACTTTGTCGTTTCTTCATTAACGGTGAATACCCTTCCTTGGTATTCTGGCTTGGGATTGGGGTTGGCGGGTTCCTTTCTGCATTCTCTGAGTAATGACCTGGTTTTCCACACCGGTAGCACACGTTTGTTCGGCTCGACATGGCATGCTCCCATGATTCTTGCCGCACTTGGACATTCCATGGATGGCACGGGTCGTGGAGGTGCTGCGGACCTCTTTGTGGTGCTTTCCCTTTATTGTTATTATTGTTGTTGTTGCGATTGTTGCTGGGATTATTATAGCGGTTGTTGTTGTTGTTCGGTCTTCCTTGATGAAAGTTCCTTTGTGGCACTTGTGATCTTGATTGATGTGGAAATGGAGGTCGATTTTGCCTCTTGAACTGTTGACCTTGAGGTGTCAGCTTTTAATGATATTCTCAGACTTTGAAGTACCCAGCTTCTCCGCCCTTCTTCAATGATGCGGCATTTGTTGACTAAGGTAGAGAAATCCCTAATTTCCAAGTGCGCAACCTCCACATTAAGTTCTGCCTTTAACCCTGACTCGTATTTAATGCATTTCCAATACTCATCAGGGTTACCTTGGTACATCCTTGAGAACTTAATGAGTTCCTCAAATCTGCAGGATACTGAGCCACATTCATATTCCCCTGGACAAGTTGCATGAATTCAATGTCCTTAGCATTTCTAACCGACTCCGGAAAGTACTTCTCGTAAAAATGGACCTTGAATAATTCCCAATCAATGTCCACTTCGGTTGCCTCCAGGAGTCTTCGAACACCAGCCACCAGAAGCCGCATCACCCTCAAGCATGTGGGTGGCAAAAGTGACCTTCGCTCCTCTGAACATGGAACTACAGCAAAGACCTTCTCAATATTCCGAATCCATTCATCTGCTACATTAGGATTCAGGGTCCCCTTGAAAACAGGTGGATTCGCCTTACGAATTCCCCGAAACGAGCATGTTCGGGAATTTCATGTCCTTGATTTATATTAGCTTGACGATTCTGATCCATCCGTTCCATCATCATTCTCATGGTCCTTGCTACGTCGCGAAGTGCTTCAGCGGTCTCATTATCTTGGTTATTCTGTGCCGCGCTCTAGTCGTTGTCGTCGTGCCATTGGTCCCTATACACACAAAACAGCAACACTGAGGTGATCAAGCCCAATATTCCATGCAAAGTGAGCAAGTTACCATGGCACTTTCAACATACAGGAGTCATGTATTTCTAATCCTCAAGCTCATCCTAATGATAAACATCTACACATGACATTACTAACGTATTATGCTTTAGAAGCATAGTCAGTCCAATCCTCAGGCTCGTGAGAAAACCTCTGATACCAAAATGTAACACCCTAATAATTAACCCAATACACCTAGGAGGATTGATTAATTACTAGACTTTACTCTTTGCTTCAGTTCCTTAATCATGCTTTGAAAATACTTAGTGAAATTACGAGCCATTTTTTTTTTAAACATAATTGAAAACGTGAGCCGCTTAACGTGAATGATTTAGCAAAATTTAAAAGACACATAGGAATTTACAAACATCACATCATAATATATTGGCTCCATCATACAGCATCCATAATTACATATCATATAGATATTTTGCCTACCAACAGAATAAGACTAAGTGTAGGCAATCTAATAAAACATAAATAATATATGGATGGAAGGACATCCATTAATGGCACCTAGTAATAACACTCCAGGGATAGGGATAGATATCTGAAATATACGAGTGAAACTAGCAGGATTCAAGTTCAGTCCCTGAGAGCCTCAATGTGATTCACGAACGCTTCCTTCCGTTTCTGAAGACGAGATGGAAAGAAAAATAGAGGGAGTGAGAAACTTATAAAAAGAATCTCAGTAGGGTACTCACCTCATGATGCATTGTGTCATCATCATCGTCCCCAGGAACCTCGGGTTATTATGAAATAGTGAGCATGCTAAGATTGATTTATTAAGTTCGAAAATATACTTTACCGAGGTTCGTCCTTTTAATCATGCGTCTTATAATGCATCATAAACTTAGCATGTCATGTTTATAATGAACTTTTCCTTTCATATATAATAACATAGTTATGCATAAAATCACATCATATTCCTCATCATCATTTCATAATACTATGCATAGCAGAATATCATATTTCTCATCATCATCTCATAAATACTATGCATAGCAGAACATCATATTCACATAATGCATTTACTTAGTTTCTTAGGTGACTTAAAGTTACTTTCATCATCATTTTCCTGGGCCACCCTATACTCCACCCTTTTGGGAGTAATCTAGGTTATGAGCTCATACCTTGCTAGTCGTCACCAGCACATACTTATCCCTTTTGATAAGTAAAAATTCCGTCTCTACCCTTTTGAGAGAACAGACTAGGGGGCAAGAATCACCTTTTCACCGCCTATAGTTTGATTGGTCCAAAGGATCATTTTCTCATATATTTTGAGTCACCTTTAAGTCTTTGCATGTTATATCATAATACAATTCTTCATTCATAATCATCATAACATTTTCTCATTTATAGTCTTATGCCGAAATAATATATACCAACTGGAATCATGCATCTGGAGATTCCCAGGAAAGAGAGGTGGGTCACAATGGACACGCTTAAATACCAAATCTTTCCTTAGCCAGAATCTTTCCAAATTGCACTCTTACAGGAATACACTTTCTTCCAGGAATAGAATATGTCTTTATTTCATGCATAAGTTTTCATTGTTTGCAACAACAACTATAACATACAAACCAGGGAATCAATCAATGACACCAAATTCTTAATAAGCATCAAATCATATTTTAAGTACACATAAATTACTAGCTTCCCATAAAATTCTTACAAAGTTTTAAAACTCTTTTAGAACTAATTCTTTTTGTTAAACTTGAAAGAAGTCATAGGACTTTAGGCCTAACTTAACCATGGGACCGATTTATAACTTGAAAGAATGTTCATAATTAAATATTTCACTTAAGATAAAAGGAGCAAGTCTTGAGCTTTAGAGATTTAGGTGACATCTTTGAATTATTACCATGCTATGCAACCTTATTTTAATCTTATCTTTATAAGGTGATAGCTTGGAATTATAAACATGATATGCAATTCCATTTCTTTATCTTTAAGATTTAAGGTGATAACTTGAAAATTAAACATGATGCAAGAACTTGTAATATAAACATGATGCAAGAAACTAGCGCGGAATCCGCATAGGACCAGGAGAGGGAGAAGAGAATCTTAAGCAACCTGAGCGCGGTAGTCCGCATAGGACCGGTGAGGGGATGAGAATTACATTTTTTTTAAGCTCCAATTCTCAAGACTTCTTAAAGAATAAATTCTTTAACTCCAATTATCTCATTTCTTTGCTTATGATTCATAAGCAAGTCTTTGAGCTCTAGGATTTTTAGGTGATGACATAAAATAAACATGCCATGCATTGACTCTTTTAGCCATTATAAAATAAAGTGAGAGCATAAAATAAACATGAGATGCAACTTCTTTATTATCTTTAGAGATTAAGTGACAACTTGAAATTTAAACATGAAATGCAAGCTTGGAAATTTAAACATGAATATGCAAGTTCATTTATTCATTCTTGAGAATTTAGTGATGACATAGAAAGTAAACATGGTTATGCAAGGCATAAACTTAAACATGGATGCAAGTTCATTTTATTTCTTTACTAGAGCTCCTCCAAGACTTTAGAGAAATATAAATTCAACCCAATATATCTTAGCAAGACAAAGTGAAAAATACATCTTTCAAGTTCTAAACTCAAGATCATAAAAACATCATAAAAATATTATTCTTTAAAGTTTTGCATCAAGTGGAACTTTCAAGCTTTAGAGGCCTAACTTGTGATGGATTCACAACCCACCCTCAAGGTCCTCATCATCAAGCCATCATCTTAGTCCCACCTAGGCCATATGGCTGAATTGTTCAAAGAAAAAGGAAGAAGAAAACCAAATGGAAAAACTAGAGAAAATCCATGAAATCATCATTTTGAACCAAGAACAACACTTAGCAAAGCATAGAAATAAACTTAAAAACAACTCCCTACCTAATCTGATTTGAAGGAAAGGAAGAGAACTTGGTTTCCTTGAGTGAAATGAAAGAAAATATTCTTGAAAACTTGAAGAAAGAATTCAGCCAAGAGGAGGAGGAAATGAGAGCTTTTGGTGCTCCTAAAACTAGAATTTGTGTAAGTTATGAACTAAGCATCTAAACTATCTTCAAGCATGCCTATTTATAGAGATTTTGCAGCTCATAAATGGACAAAGGAAGGAAAGAAATCTGACCAAAAATTAGAGAAAAAAATAAGGAAGAAAAATCATTTTGTTTGGTGGCTTAAAACATGGAATCATGTTTCCATGTTTTCATGATTCTTTGTTTTCATTCTTTGGATTTTTGTGTAATAATTTTCTGACTTATTACTCAATAATTTCGTGCATTACAGCCTTGTGGAAGAGGATTTTGTGTGTTCCATGTATTTTTTAGGTGTAGGCAAGGTATTCATGCAATTTAGAGAATTTACGGTTAAGGGTTTAAGTGAATTACTAAGCAATTTGGGTGTTTTAAGCAATTTTAGGTTCTAATCAATCTAAATAAATAATTTTGACTCTAGATTAGTAATTAGAATTTAATAAGCTTTAATTTGAGCCTAATATTGCTTAGGTTTCGTTAGACGAATCAAAAATCTCAAAATTTGTAAAACTGCACAAAGAGGGGCAAAACGGTCATTTTACTTAAAAATTGCCCGAGACCACCCAAGCTTAACCAATGGTTAATCATGGCTTAAAAACACCTTTTAACACATTTTAGTGAGGTTCGGGCTAGCGGCACGCAAATCGGAGTTAAAAAGCTAAGGGCGTTTTGGTCATTTCGCGTCGAGCTCAAAATTAGGATTTTTCTCCTCTATTAACACACATAACACAAACAATCCCTTATTAACATCAAAACATCCCCTTGAGGATGGGTGGGGCCCACGATCCTCATTTTCTGAGTAAAATAACCTCAGGGCATTTTGGTCATTTTACACGTACAGAAAATTGGGGTTTGCAATACTTGCACGAATTGCTCCTAACTTCTCTTCTAACGTTATATTCCTTTATTAAGGATTGTTTGGTCTCAAATTTTATATAATATTTACCTACGGAATTCGGTAATTCCTAATGATAGTAAAAATTACAGGAAAATTGGGGCGTTACATATGGGCTTTCCAAAAGGTCCCTAACAACGAAGGCTCCTCTAAGCTAGTAGGGGACCTCCCAAATCGTACAACAAAGAATAGGGACACATAAGAATGTGTAGAACCGAGTCGATCAAACACAAAAGCATAGGAACAACTGTCATAGTACTTAATATAATTGCATTGACGTTGTCGTATCCTATGCGTCAAGGCATATAACCTGGTTGCCCCACCACTCCGGCCTCACCGCCCTATCCTTGGACCCGAGCCTCTATCCCAGGGCCCTTGCCCCCAACTCTCCTGCGTTGAAGGCAACAAAGCCCTCACAGGTAGTTAACCAGATGATTGTGCTGAGTGTTAGGGTTCGCCAACCCTTGATGGAATATTTCCCCAACATCAAGCATTGACAGATGGCCCACGGCCACATCATAACATCCCGAGGGTCTTCTCATACACTGCCCTAAGTGCATCTTCCTGAATCCCAGATTTGGATAAAATGCCCATCACTGTCAACTCATGTGACCGTCCTCTTTACTCTGACTATGAAGGCAATGGCCGAGTAGGCATGGACTCTAATAAGAATACTCTGTATGCCTATGCTATCCGCTACTATACTTGAATTGGCCCTTACTAGACCTGCACCACCTAAAAAAGAACCATGGTCTTGGCCCCTTACCTAAACTTGTGCTATCTTTGCAAATCGCCCTAAGGCCAATGGCCATGTCTACCACCTAGGCATAGTCCATAGTCCCCACGTGTGGCTATAACCTCAAAAACATATCCTTAGGCAATGGGTAACGAACCGCCTCAACCTCTTTGTCTCTAACCGCAGTAGGCTTGATGTTGCCTAGGATATATAGGTAAACAACTCATCATACTTGGCGATGAACAACTCTTCCAACATCTGGGTTCTAGACAAGAATCTCCACAGAAGGTTGCCCACTCCTCCAGGTAGGTGGCTGAAGTCGGCACATCCCAGAGGAATTCTTCATACCATATACTAGCCTAGCCTCCCAAATAGAGGGCCTACTCTATGGCTTTCAGAAGAACAATGGATACCCGGTGATCTCCCATCTCATAGAGGAATTCCTATGGATCCTCCATCGTCAAGTGCCCATGATAAGTAGGCAGTTCATCCTCCTGAATGCTTGGTGCGGAATCATCGGATCTCTGATGTGGTTGAGCTATAGGCTAGGCTTGCCGCATCCCTCTTCCTGCCTGGCAAATACGTGACCGTGGCCAAAGCCTACTCTAGTACTTTGAAGTACACGTTAGAGCTAGAAGAGCCGCTGATGGCAGCAACATGAAGAAGGGTTTCTAAGAGGAGGCATACTAAATATTGGGAACATAAATAGACTGGGTAAGATACTGATCGTAAAAGAAAGGACAACCCTCCCTCTAAACCTAGACATGACCAACCATACTAAAGGCCTCAAGTAACACTTCGTTAATGCAAATGGGCACGCTTCCATTTAAATAAATGATGTGCTACTTATGGACACTTGCTCCACAACATGCAGGGAACCAGAGCTCCGATGCCACTTTGTCACGCCCTATTTGGATTGTGACCGGCACATGAGAAATTTTATCCCAATGTAAGCCTCGTGATCGCTAAGTTATACTATATGCATATTTTATTCATAAAATCCATTTAATTCCTAAAAAATTTCATACCTGATCATAAAATCATAATAATCATTTTCTCATAAATTAAACTATAGTTGTATTTGCCATATAAAATATGATGAGTTGCTCATTATACAAAATAACCATGAAAGCTATATCATTTCTAATTACAAAATAAATCATGGTATACAAAATATGGAAGTAATGCATAGTCCAAGACCCTACCCGCAACTCAGGAGATACTCTACAAAAGACTAATACTTCACGAACAACATAATGCTCACCAAATCTGTATATACCTACCGCCAAAGGGAAGAGGTGGAAGATCCAAAGCTAATGTTGTATCCTGGAAAAAAAGTAAAAGAATAGGGTGAGTTTTATTCAAAACTCAGTGAGTGAACTTCATCCATAACCATACATGGATAAGAAGAATATACATAAATAATGTAGCATCTCAAAACCATTTCTTTATGCTACATGTTAGCTATGAAATCATAGTTTGCTGTAACATAAAAAACATGTTATTTCAAAAGAATTAATAAGAGAATAGATATCCATAAATTGTACGAAGAGTGCTCAGTCCTGCCAAACAAGAGGACCTAGTTGAGATTCTAACTATCCCTCACAGCCCAATCTAGCGACCGATCTAAATAAGGATAACTTGCCTCCATGACCACTTGGTATACCAAGGTTACCGATATACGCGTTTATGACTTTTGTTCCTCAGGAATTCCCTATTATAATCCATACTAAAGTCATAAAATGGGGTTCTATAATTTATATGTTCAATATTCTTCAGTCTCATAAATAAACATAAAACTTCACATTTTACTTTTTGCCATCACAGTCAAGTTTAAAATCATGAGTTCAATCATATAAAACATTTATAGAGCAATTATGGTCCCATGCATTTTCTAAAATCATAGATTTTCATGTATAATTTCAAATAAAGAATTTCTAACTAAGGCATATTTTTCATAAAACCCATATCATGTGAAAACTAAGCTTTCAAATATCTAATTCTTAAAATGAGAAAATAATGATATAATGACCAAAGAAGGCATAACGTCAAACCCACTCACCTAGAGGGGTGAATATGAAGAACCAACACTAAGAGAGCTCCAAATAAGGTATGGTACTAATGTTTACCATAACAACCATAAAACTCATCAATCATTTATGGGTACCTCTAGATTACCCTAAACCAACTCTAAAAACATTGGGGAGAACATCCACTTGAAAAAAATAAGAGAAATGACAACACCTAACACAAGAGAATGAAAGAATGGGGAGGAAGGAGACAAAATCTATCAAAATTTACTCACCTTGAAGCTTAGGGAGGAGGATTGAAGTAGATTTGAGAAAAAAGAGAAGAAATGGGGTTTGGGGAAAGGGTTTCTGCTTTGGATGGAAAAACTCGAGCTTGAAGCATCTTTAAAAGGGGTTAGGGTCATTTAGCAAAGCTTAATTATTTCGGCACTATACTATCATCGGGGTACTCACTTTAGCGAGCCTGGAATTCACACTCATTACAGGAAGCCTATAGTGAAACAGGATCAAAGAAAGCTCACTTGTCTATTGAGGAAGTAAGGCTCACTGGAGTGAACCTGTTTTGCATAATTCCAAAGAACCTGGCTAAACATGGTTCTTGCATCCTCGTTTTTCCCAGCAACATGGTTGGGTTTTAGGGGATCCTAGAGCATACTAGACTTGTCTAATTGACGTACCCCAGGTATTAGTACTCCCCCTTAAAAGAGATTTGGTCCCCAAATCTTAAAACATACCTTAAGGAAAGAAAGATGTGGATACTTGATCCCATGACTTCTTCAACTTCCCAAGAGCTTCTTCGTCTAGTTGTTCCTCCAAATGACTTCACTAAGGCCACTTCCTTAGAGCAAAGCTTCTCATCTGCGTATCAACGATGGCTACTGGCTCTTCTCCGTATAACAAGCTCTCATCAACTTGAACAACTTATGGGGTGAGCATGTAAGACTAATCTAGCATGTACTTTCTAAGCATATTGACATGAAAGACTAGATGAATAATGATAAACTAGGAGGCAATGCTAACTTGCAGCCACTACCTGCAACTTTCTTAGGACTTCAAACTGGTCAATTTAATAAGGACTTAGCTTTCCTTGCTTGCAGAACTTCACCACCCCTTTCATGGGTGATATCCACATGAACACTTGGTCACCAACCACAAACTCCAAGTATCTGCATTTGCTATCCATATGATTTCTGCCCTGATTGAGCCTTACAACTTTTCTTTGATTAGCTCAATCTTCTAGAGTTCTTGTGCTAAGTCTGGGCCTAGGGCCTAGCTTTCCAAGTCAAACCACCCAATAGGAGATCTGCAGCGTTCTTCCCATACAATGCCTTAAGCGATGCCATTTGGATGCTAGCTTAGTAAATGTTATTGTATGAGAACCCTATCAAAATAAGTGGTCACACCAACTCTCCAAAGTCTAGAACACAAGCACTTAGCATGTCCTCTAAGGTTTGAATTGTCTTATCACCGGCCTTCTATTTGAGGATGAAACGTTAAGTCAAGTCCATAAAGTCCCAAGAGTTTCCTGAAAGATTCTCTAAAATCGTAGAGTGAACTAGGACCCTTTATGGATATGATAACACGGCACACCATGGAGTCTGACAATCTCATCTATGTAAAGCTTGGCATATGAGTTGCACTAAGGTCATCTTCACTAGTAGAAGTGGCTGACTTGGTCATTTTGTCCACAATCACCCATATCGAATAGAAGCCCTTTGTGGTTCGAGGCAACCTAACTACAAAGTCCATGGTTATCCTCTCCCATTTTCACTCTGGATCTCTATCCATGTAGTAGTCCTATAGGCCTTTGGTGATCAGCCTTAACTTGCTAACATACTAAACACTTACCACGAAATCACCACTATCTCGCATCATGCCTACCCACCAGGATAATTGTGTAATTTTCTTGTACATTTTAATTGAACCAGAGTGTACAAAGTATGCTGCACTATGAGACTCTTACATCGCCTTCCTCTTCAACTAACCACATCGGTATACACAAATGGTCATCAAAACGCAACACACCTTCCACGTCTACTAAAAACTCATGATTCTCTCATCATGTACATCCTCCATATGCTTTGTTAACTGTGGGCTTCCCTTTGTTGTGCTTTAATCCGTTCTATTAGGGTTGATTAAGCCCTAATGTGAGCAAAGAAAGGCTCCTAGATCATCCATACCAAACTAAACTTCCTCAACTTCCAAAAAGATTGCCTCAAAGGTGCAATGTAAACTAAACTACCCATAGACTTCCTCCTTAGCACATGGCTATAACATTGGCCTTGCCTAGATGATAGAAGATTCTAAAATTATAATCCTTCAACAACTCAGCCATCTTTGCGCTTTAGGTTCATATCTTTCCACTGGAAGATGTACTTCAAGCTCTTATGGTCCTTGAAGATCTCACAAGTCTCTCTATATAGGTAGTACCTCCAAATCTTTAAGGTAAAGACTACTTGCGCCATCTAGATCATGTGTAGGGAAGTTCCCTCATGCCTTTTGAGCTACCTAAAAGCATATGCCACAACCCAACCATGCTACATAAGCATATAGCTAAGTCCTACTCGAGGCATCGCAATATACGAGAAACCACCAATGCCTAAAGGAAACACCAACACTGGAGCTATGATCAAACAAGTCTTGAGCTTCTAATAACTTTCCTCATAAGCATCTGACCACTTAACTTGACATTCTTCTAAGTTGACTTGGTTAATAGCACTGCTAATCTTGAGAAATCTTTGACAAACCTCCGATAGTATCCCACTAAACCCAAGAAACTATGGATCTCTAAAACTATAGATGATATTGGCTACTCCTGAACCACTTCAACTTTCTTCTGTTACTAAGATGCCATCCTTGGACACTATATGTCAAGGAATGCCACTGATCAAGCTAAAACTCACACTTGGAGAACTTGGCATACAACTAATTCTTTCCCAGGGTTTGGAGATTATCCTTGAATACTAGCATGTCCTCCTCGCTCCTAGAGTACACCAGGATGTCATCAATGAAGACAATCACAAAGTGATCTAGGAACGGCCAAGACATGTCCCATGGTCCATGAAAGCTAGGGCATTGGTCAATCCAAAGGACATCACTAGGAACTCATAATGCCCATAGCGCCTCCTAAAGGTTGTCTTGGGCACATGCTCAACCTAATCCTCAACTAATGGTAGCCCGACCAAAGATTGATCTTAGAGAAACATTTAGCCCCTTGGAGCTGATCAAATAGGTCATTAATGAATGGCAAGGGGTACCGATCCTTGATTGAAACCTTGTTCAACTACCATAATCATGCATATTCTCATTAACCTGTCCTTCTTCTTTACAAACGGGACGGAACACCCTAAGCGAGGTGCTCGGCCAAATTAACCCCTTATCAAGCAACTCTTGCAACGCTCCTTTCAATCCTTTAAATCCTTCAACTTCTCCTGGAGCCATAGAAACGAGGGTACTGAGATGGGCCTCACTCAGAGTTCAAGCTCTATCTCTTAAATTCACCTATCTATCCGGTGCATCCCTATTAACTCTTCCGAGAGCACACATGATAGTGAATTCGACTCCAAGCTTGGCATTCCTGCATCACATTTCTAAATGAAGGCTAGGAACCCATAACTACCTGGATCCATGAGCTACATGGTGCTCATCACCAAGATCAAGCTAGTGATTACCGAACAACTAGTACCCACGAACACTTGGAGTACACCTCCAGAAATATCAAACTTCATTGACTTATTGTAGGGTCCACCATGGCATGGCACCAAGTTAGCCAATCCATGCCCAAGATGACGTCAAATTCAGACATATCCAACACATGAAGTTTTTTAAGTGTATCCATGTCTCCAACCTTGGCTTCACATCCCTTATAATGAACTTGGCATATAGGGGCTTTCCGAGAGGTACCCCAATAAAGAAAGGCTCCTTTGAGATGGTAAGGAACCTCCCAAACCTAAAAAAAGAATGGACACATAAGATTGTGTGGATCCCTAGTTGATCAAACACAAAGCCTCAAAAGAACAAACTCCATATACCTGAACACAGTGTTAGATGCCACCGCATCTTAACGTGTCAAGTAATGAAGGCTACACCCCATAACTCTAGACTCTACCTCCCGATCCTCCCCACTTGGCCTCTACCCCCCAACTCCCCTACTGTCGGAGATACAGAGCCTTCACAAGTAGCTGACCGATACGATGGTGCTGAAGTGGGGTTCGCCACCTCGGCTGAAAAATCTCCCTAACATCGAGCAATCCTCCTGATATGGCCTTGCCTGGACAGCCATAGCATCCCAAGTGTAACATCCTAATATTTAACCCTAATACGCCTAGGACGTATCAAGACTAATTATTAGTTATTACTTCTCTTTAAATTCATTTATAAAATACTTAGCGGAAATACGGGTAATTTTTTTTTGAAATGATTTATATAAAACAAAGTGCGAGCCTTTGCGCGTAACATATTCAACGTGAAGCGGAAGAATAAATAAAACATACAAAACATAAACATTAAAGAACACATCCATCATAAACATCATTCCTCATCACATTAGATAATATAGTTTAGTACATCATAACATAAATATAACAGAAGCATAAAGTCTTACCCATACTAGTGGGCAGAGCTTGCAATACAATGATATCAAATGATAACAAATACATGAAACAACCCCCAAAAGATAAATACCCAACTAAGACTCTCCCTCCCTCGAGCCATGGATGACGCTCCTACCCATCCCTCAGTGGTATATATCCAATGAACTGCAAGCTCCTCGGATGCGTGAAGGCGGAAGGATGGGCGAGCATGCCTGCCACGATGAGGGCGCATCTCCGAATGTCGTGCTAACCTCCGCGCGTCACCGTCTCCTCACTCCCATCCCGATATCCATGGGTACGGAGGGCGAACCCTCCGAGAAGGATGAGAAGGAGGATCCTCTTATGGGTCGGTCTCTGAACGTCTCGGGCGAGGCACGTACTGGGAAGCCTTGCACCGCGAAGATGCCGAATGGCGTGACGGTCCTCTCATCTGGGTCGCGTCCTCTCAAAGATCATGTCGTCGCCAAAGGGGAAGTCAGAGTGAATCTAAGGAGACTGGAAAGCAAAAGGGCGTCCCATGTATGCAAAAATGCGAATGGCACAACGACCCTTGAAGTGGTAAGACTGATGATCAATCATAGTGCACTCCCACACGGGTGCATCAACAAAAATCACGAACGACGCCATCGATGTCTTAAGACGTAATAGAAAGAAAACAGAGAGAGGGGTGAGAATCTTGCTAAAGAATCTCATAGGGAAATCCTCTATCCTAGTGTCATCGTTTACGTCCCAGGAACCTTGGGTTTATTATGAAAAGGTTAAGCATGCATAAGTTCATTATGAGGTTTTCACAAAGGTATTTATCCAAGGTCCATGTCTTTTATAATGATTCTTAATGCATGTATGCAACATAATATTTCATGGATGCATGGCAGCACTTTAGGTAAATCAAACAATAATTCAAACAACATATAAGTGGCATGTAACCTTTCTCTTGAACATCTTTCCTTTTCTCATACTTGTGACACCAATAATATAGTAACCGCACCCCTTAAACTAGGCTATGAGCTCATACCTTAACTAGTCGTCACTAGTTCTTACTTATCCTCTTGATAAGCGAATCATATCATAATCATAATCATCATAATCCCGACTCAGAGTACGGGTAGGGGGCTAAGGATCACCCATCATGGGACTTTTTCCTTCTTCGAAACGCATCGACTGGTTAAGACCAACGACTTTGTCCGCTTTGGCAGGCTAATGTCTATGCCCTCACGGTTTTACCTTCTCACCGGAGCAGGAGAAGTACGTCTCGGTGTGTCACCTTAAACATCATATACTTTCATTCTTCGAAACGCATCGAATGGTTAAGACCAGCGACTTTGTCCGCTTCGGTATGGCTCGACGTCCATACCCCCCGGGTTTACTTTCTCCTCAGGCAGGAGAAATGCGTCTCGGCATATAACTTTAAACTTCATATTTCTCAAAAACTTTCTTTTTGTCCCTCAAATTGACGGAAATTCGAGCGTAACGACTCACCACGAATTTCCTCAAATTTGAGTCTTGCCACATAACTTACATAATGCATGTTATTTCACAAAAATCCTCCATCAAGAAAACTTTAATCATGACAACATACTTTCTCTAATTCATTTCTATCACATAGTCTCATGCATTATGCTCATAATATACCAAAAACATCACAACACCATATCACAAATCCATATATTCTCATACTCATGATATTAACACATTCATTCATATCACAAGCATACTCACTTGGTCTCATTCTCACATCACACTTCCTATCTCATATTGTCTTATGCTTTGGCCCTTACGGGCTTAAACTTAAGTTCCAATCATTCTAATGCTCATAGTACATCTTTATTCCATTTAAGGGATCATTACTTATAATTCTTACTAAGATTTAGGCACACTTAAAATTCCAAACAGCATTATGCAGTTTGGAGGAAAAATATCATATACTTACGGGGCTCTAGAATCTCCGTTCGTGACCCTTTTTAAGATCCGTCTTCGCCTAAGGCTTCATAATCAATCCCTAAACCAATTATGAGGGATTCCTAGGCATGTTTACTAAGTTATAATTCACTTTTCCTCAATTTAGCTTTGCTGGACAGAATCACATTTTGCCATGTCTAAGTGTGCTAGAATTCCTATTTTAAGTCCTTATCATCACCTTAAGCTTAGTAATTAATACCTAATCATTTATGAAAGGTTTTTATGCATATCCTACTGATTATGAACCATTTACACTTGAATTAATTATGCTGGAACAGAATTGCATTTTTCCAATTCTAAGTGTTCTAGAATTCTCATTTTAAGTCCTTTCTAGTTACTTATTTTTTTCCTAACTTCTCTAAACGTTCCTTACTTCACTCAAACATAATTTTACACATTTTATCACCTTAAAACAGTTTGTACAGTAGCCAATCAGGGAGGGCAGAACCAAAATGAAAAAATCATAAAATCACATAAAATCATGACTTAAAAGCATATAAGTTACTAGTTTTCTCTTGGAATGGTTTTTAAGAACTCAAATCTTTTTAGAACTCAATTTATCTCATTAAAATCATGTAATTATACATGAGGGCAGTAGCTAAATTAATTTGCTCATAAAATAGATTTAAAACATATAATCTCATTCATAATGTTCCTTAGGTACTCCTAAGCTTAGAAAAATTCCAAAACATGGCTATGGGCACTTGTGATTAGATGAACTCACCAAGCCCATCATCATCACCACAAGGCCGAAATGGCTTCATTGAAAAACCAACGTTTTCTTAAAACTTTACATTGGATACTTGGGCAAGTCTTTGAGCTCTAGACCATTTAGGTGGTGACATAAATTTAAACATGCTATGCAACTCATTTTACTCTTCTTTTAGAAAATAAAGTGAGAGCATAAAATAAATATGAGGTGCACTCATTTATTATCTTTAGAGTTTAAGTGATGGCGTAAAATATAAACATGATAGACAAGAAAGTAAACATGAAATGCAAGGTTCAATTCTTTATTTTAGTGCTCTAGGCCTCTTGGGTGTTTACCCCAAATCAACAATCAACTTTAAGGTTGAAATAGGTAGGCTTTGAGATTTATTAAGTGATGATGCACATTCTTGTTTTAATCTTTAAGTTGCTTAGTGATAGCTTGAAAATAAACATGCTATGCAAAGCATAAAAGTAAACATGAATGCAACTCCTTTTTAATCTTAACTAGAGCTCTTACAAGACTTTAAAGGAACATAAAAACCTCAACCCATTATGTATCATAAAGTGAGCTTTAGAGTTCTTAGCATCAAGACACCAAGGAAGTCTTATGTTCTTGAACACCATCATCAAGCTCAAGGAAACGATTTTTCAAAGACAACCTTTCAAACAAACATAAAAGGGCTACCTTAACATTTTTAGCAAACTTTGTTCAAGAGAGGAAAGGAAAAACCGAAACCATTGAAGAAAAAGGAATAAAAACCAAAGCTTGAACAAGGCAAAAAGGAAAAACTGAAACCTTAGAGGAATGAAGGCCAAAACTTTGAACTAGGAAAAACCAAGGAGGAACAGGAATCATAAAGGAAAGGAAATGAAAAACCAAAACTTTGAACTTGCAAAGAAAAGGAAAAACCAAGTTTGTATATGGTCCTAGACCAAGATCCAAGCTTTAGAGGTTTCTCTCATGACAAACACCAAACTATCTCCATGAGACCTCATCATCAAGCTAAAGATTGGTTTGTAAAATGGCCTCATGGCCAAAAATACAAAGGGGAAGAAAAAGAGTTTGAAACCAAGAGAAAACTAGAAACTTTTCTCAAAGAAAGTAAAGAAAACTTGAAAGAAAACCCCTACCAAGTGAAATCTTGAAAGCTTTGAAAGAAAGCTTGAGTTTGCAAGGAAATGAGAAGACAAAATCTTCTCTTGGTGAGCAACAAGGATTCGGCCTCCAAAGGTTCTCAAGGAAGATGATTTTTCCTTGAGGATGCAAGCTTGGAAATGGTGAGGTTTGGTGTTTAGGAGATGTTTTAAGGTATGAGAGTGGTGGTTTGAGGTGGTTTGTGGTGGCTCAAGGTGGTGGTGGTGGTTCTTTGAGGAAGGAAGAAAAAGAACTTAGAGGAAGGGAAAATGAGAGAAAATGAGAGAAAGTGCAAGAAAACTCAACTTAGCAAATGATCAAAAAGGTGTCCAAGCTTTCCAAGGTGTGGTATTTATAAAGAATGAAATGTTGTGGCTGATTTAGGGGAGAGCTGGCTGAAATTTTGGCTTAGGAGGGAAGGAAAATATCTTCTAAAGCTTGTCTTGGAAGCTTGGTTTAAGTCCTAGCTTAGGTGTAGTCAAGTCCTAGCTTTGGCATAGCCTTTTTGGATGAAATTTGAAATCAATATTTGATGGATTTTGGGGGAAGAATTCGCCAAATCTAGACAGCCAAGAGGGAGGGAAAAATCATCCATTTAATTGTGGTTTAATGATGCATTTAGGTGTTTCATTAATTAAGGTTTGGGTTAGGAGTTTGTGAGAAAGTGTTTAGGTGTAATAAAGGTTAATTAGGGTCATTAAGGCTTGGTTTAGGGCGTATTCTAATCTAGATTAACAATTTTAAAATCATTCTTTTGGTCAAAAAGGTTGTAGACAATTTCCTTAATTTAAGGAAATTGGAGAGAGAAAACACTATTCATTACTTTTTGATTAGTAGTTTGGATTAAAGAATGAAATTAGAATTTGACTAAGCAATTTTAGTTTCTAATCAACCTTAATAAATCATTTTGACTCTAGATTAATTATCGAAATAAATTAATCTTCGATTAGAGCCTAATATTGCTTAGGTTTCTGATTACTTCATTAGGCGCACTGTACATGTTCTAGGGTAAAATGGTAATTTGTACTAACTCCTGGGACTTTTCGGCTAAACATCAAATATTACTCTAAAACATCATTCTAAACTTCTTGGAAAAATTCTGGGCTCAAACGGCACCTTTTACCCGTGTAGAGCACGGAGGGGTATTTTGGTCATTTTGAGCCGAAAGTTTAGAAACGATTTTCACCTCGGATATCAAACATAACAGGTACAATCCCCTTCAAACATTGAGTTGACCCATTCGAGGCGGTCAACTGTCCTGAAATTGGGTAAAAGAAAATGACCTCAGGGCATTTCGGTCATTTGACTAATAGCAGAAATTCTGGTTACACCAAGGATCCTCTCGTACACTACCTCGAGTGCCTTTTCCCACACGTTTGACATTTCGAGATGGAATGCCCAACGTTTTGCCGACTCTACCTCCTTTTACTCTACCTGTGAAAGGTGGTGCCGCAAAGTTAGTGTGGACTCTAAGATGAGTACTCTACCTATCTATGCTCTCTACTGGCGTCCTGGACCTGCCCCCTGCTAGATTGTACTCCACCATAAAAAGAGCCATGGGTCTTAGCCCTCTTGGCCTCAACTGACGCTATCCTCTTAGCCAAACCGCCTTCTAGGCCAATGGCCATGTCTACCACCTAGGTGTAGTCCATTGTCCCCACGTGTTGCTATAAGCTCAAAAACATATCCTTAAGCACTCTATGGATGAACCGCCTCACCCTCTCCCTATGACTGTAGTAGGCCTCATGCTACTTAGGATAAATAGGTAAACCACTTGTCATACCGACTACGACATGCGGGATCATCCGTAGCCTCAAGAACTCTTCCCATTTGGACTCTCTTACTCTCAGACAAGAATCTCTCAGGAAAGCCGCCCAGAAATCATCCCAGGTAGGTACCTCTAAGTCGCCATGTTCCTATAAGAACTCCTCATACCATATACAGCTTGGCCTCCTAAAGAAGCCAGCCAACTCTTCGATTCTAATAGAAGAATAATGGATAACCCGAGTAATCTTTTCTATTTCATGGAGGAACTCCTGAGATTCGTCATCAAGCACCCATAAAAGATGAGTGGGTCCATTCTCCTAAAATGCTATAGTATGGAATCATCGGGAATTCTGGCTAAGCTAGAGGTTCGGCTGGTTGCACCCCACCTCAGCCTGTCTAGCTAGCACTCAGTGAATGTGGCCAAAGCCTCTCCAAAACTTAAAGTAGGGTCTAAGCTGAGAGCCTAACACCCTAAAAATTATTTAAAAATTAATTTAAATTTTATTAGACATAATTTTAAAAATCTAATAGTTTCAATAACAATGAGGACGATCCAACGGATTTGTAAAAAAAAAAATTATTAATAGTAACCTTGCGGGCATGATTCCATCAAGCCAAACCATAGAATTGGGGCCCAAAGATGCCGAAACTAAGAAAATATAAGATTAAGGTTAGAAACTGT
Source organism: Dalbergia oliveri (assembly GCA_030441495.1). Classification (NCBI taxonomy): domain Eukaryota; kingdom Viridiplantae; phylum Streptophyta; class Magnoliopsida; order Fabales; family Fabaceae; genus Dalbergia; species Dalbergia oliveri. The sequence continues at coordinate 850,249 of JAMLFY010000014.1, forward strand.
TAGAAATAAGAATTTTAGACTTGGAATTTAATTTCAAAAAATATCTATTTTAGGGTATAGTATTTTACCTGTTGGTTAAATTACGTGTGTTTCTTACATCATATGAAATTTCATGCAAAGACACATAATATGACAAGTGTGTGGCTTAGAATAGGCCACACTATTGCCCTTTTCTATGAACCAATGAGAATATTACAAAATGCACATAATTATCTTCAAGAAACACATTTGCATAATTCATTGATGTGTGCATTATCTTCAAATGAAAAAGAAAATAAATCAAAATTCATCATTTCTTCTCCCTCAAGTTCTCGGCTAGAACCTCCATTCAGCCATTTTCCATCTTTTTCTTCTTCAAAAACACCATAAACATACTAAGAACATCAAGCTACAACACCAAGCATCCATAGACTTTAGCATAAACAACATACTATCTCTTAACATCCCCAAATTAACTCTTTTTACAAATCCTCACCTCATCATATCAACAAAGATAGATGATGTTCCTACTTGTGTTTCAAGAGGATTTGAGAGGTTTAGATCAAGAATTGGGTAGAGAACTCTTGAAGGAAGCCAAGAACAAGAACAAGAGCTTTCAAGGGTCAAATAGGGTTTTCTTTGCCTTTTCTTTTCAAATTTATTCTGATGATTTCTAATTAAGTTAAGTCCAAAATTTTTCATTGTATTGGTTGATAATACATGGATATTGATGTATGAATTTTGGTGATGTGTTTGGATGATGTTAAAAATCATTTTTGTGAAAAGAGATTTTGAGTCATGTTGCTGGATTTTCAATTTTGGAAGGCAGGTATTTTTTCACAAATTTTCTGGTATAGTTGTGGATATTTTCATGAGCTATAAAAATTATATGTTGAAGCTAACACCCTAAGGCAACTCTGAGAATTTTCGTGGAGCATAATAAAGACTTGAATTGCCTAAAAGAAATCATGAACGAGACTATATAGGTGTTGTCTGAATTTCTAGTCTTGAAGCTGCAAATTTTGCTAATTTTTTTAACATAGCAAATGATTGATTTTTTCTTTGAAATTTTTACAGGTTGTGTAACTGTGATTTTTATTTTGATTTAATTCAATCAATTGCTAGTGCTAAAAATTATGCATTTCAGGTTCTAAGTTGAAGGTTAAGGGGTTCCTGAGCACCGAATTTGTCTTATTTTTTTTAAATAGTTAGACAACTCTTTTTTATGCAACCTTGGACACATTGAAGTATCATTGATAATTTTTATAGCCTCCAAATTGACTATTTGATGAGCAAATAAATTCATGCTACAATGATGCAAAATCTGCCCAATTGCTGAAAAAGAATACAAGACTTGAATTGATAATGCAATGGCATTTTGGTTCTAGTATGACATGAATATTTGATGTTAACTATTTGGCCATGTGACTTATAACATATAAATGCATGCTAGAGAAAGTAAAGAGTGGTTTATGACACATGTATTTGGAAAGGAAAGTGAATAACACACAAAATTAAGTTATATAGCTATAAGTAAAAATGAGATCCTCTTTGACTTGTCAAGGGCAAATAAAGAAACATGAGATCTTCTTTGACTTGTCAAGGCAAATAAAAAACATCCTTCTGCTTGTCAAGGGCAAATAGAGAAATAGATCCTTTTGACTTGTTGAGGGCAAATAGAGAGAGATGAGATCCTTTATGACTTGTCGAGGGTAAATAAAGAGAAATGAGATCCTCTTCATTTATCAAGGGCAACCAAAGATAATTTCACTACATTAGGTATATACATATTCATACATATTGAATTATTTTGTTTACCCTTATTTACTATGATTATGAGCTTATGATAAATGTGTACTAAGTGATTGACTGTTAAAAGTAACCCACTTCAGAAAGAATGATTTTGAACTTTAAAAATGAACGATTATTATGTAACGCATGATCACCTTTTCTTAATAAATCGAAGTGGCTGGACGATGACATGAATTTCAATATAGGTTTTGGGGATGCCCCACTGAGAATTTTAGAATTCTCACCCCTATGTATTTGTTTTCCCATGTCGTCTCCAGGTTGATCTAGAAGACAGTGAGCCGCTACAAGAAAGAATAAAGTGGAATCTAGGAGTTAGTAACGGAAACCTATGTCTGTTGTACTTAAGTATGTGCATATATTTGCAAATATAAAAGATAACCTATGTACTAAAGCTCTTAAAAGAGCTACCTTTTGTACTTGACTTGTATTAAATAAATACATTGTTTCGTGCTACATATTTTGATAGAACCACGAGTTAGTTAATCCACGATTCAACCTTTTTTTCTATAGATAATTAAGAAAGGTCCGCAAATTTATGAGTAACAACTCTCGAGCATGATTCCATGACTTAAGGATGAGGTTGTACTTGGAAGGATATTACAAGAGCTGCTGCTATGGCGGCAACATGAAAAGGGTGTCGTAGAGGCGGATAATAAATCCTGGGAAACATAGACAAAATGGGTAAAACATTGATCATGAAAGAAAGGACAAGACTCTCCTTCTAAACCTAGACATGACCAACCGTCCTAGGCCTCAAGTAACACTTCGTTAATGTAAATGGGCGTGCTTCCATTTACATAAACATTGTGCTACTTTTGGATACTTACTCCAATGACATGTAGAGAGACCTATGCCTTTAATACCACTTTATCATGACCCAATTTGGATCATGAGTACGTGAGGAATCGCATCCTCACGTAAGCTTCGTGATTGCTGAGTCATACTATATACATATTTTATTCATATAATCTATCTCAATTCTTAAAACAATTTGCATAATTGACCATAAAATCATGTAATAACCCTTTTTCTCATAAATTAATATATAATTGTATCTGTCATTCAAAATATGATAAGTTGCTCTCTATACAAAATAGACATAAAAGCTATATAATTTCTTATTAAAAAATAAATTATGGTATACAAAATATGAAAGTAATGCATAGTCTAGGACCCTGATTGCAACTTGGAGCACTCTACAAGTGCTCCTCAAGCTAAAGAAGCTCCTTCCGCCTCAACTCCAAATCTTCTTTCTACTCCCGCTTCTACTTTTACTTCTGAACCTATTGCCACCACTGCTAAAGTTCCATCCACTCTACCACCTACTAAATTGCTAATGCTAATGCCTAATCACTAAAGTCTAGGGACACGTGCCCTGGACATACTTGAGCCAGATACGCAAGGCTACCCACCTATACTAGAAACAATCATTCTGCCATACCAGCCTTCATCTGAGCCTTCAACAAGTTCTCCTAAGGTCAAGCTTATTCTCAATCAGGGATATGGCCTCCAAGACTTACAGGTTGAAACCTCCAAAAGAGAGCTTAAAGCACAACTTCATAGACAAGAAGAGCTACTGCTTCAAATTCTTCAAGACACTCAGTCAAGAAAGAATAAAGCCTTGTTGTTGGAGATCTTCTGAGAAGTGAGGTGTAGGGGCTGATGATGATGTCACCTAAGTTCCAGGACAACTCTTTTTGTTAATGACAAAGGGGAGAAGGAAAGAGAGAAATCTTGTACTGAGAAATTCAAATGGAGCATGCTAAGGGAGAAAACTCAGAGATCATATTTAATTCTTTTCAGCATTTGCATTTTTTTATTTAAAAAATTGTTTTTGTTTATTACTCTATTACTATGATCTGTTTAGTACATTCATATTATCAATTTTTCTTTCTCTCTCAAATGATCTGTGTTTTTATTAGCTTTGATACATATCTATCCTCTGATATATCTTGCTTAGCTAATCATATATTATGTTAAGGTGTATGCATTATGAGTCTTAGCGTTCGCTCTAATTTGCTCAAATTATTAGCATGCTCTACTTAGCTACATCGGTATCCTTTTTGTATAATTAGCTCTGGCACATACATGTTAGGTTCTGTTATATACATTGCTTTGATACATATTTTTATTAGTAATTGATATGTATGCCATGTTACACATTTTTAAAAGTTTTTCTAATAAAAGCATATATGCTCTATCATACAAATATGGAGTTTTCTCATTTAAATCACAACCTCTGAAAGTCATGCTCGATACAACTGTGATTAGTTTCTTCGTGCTTCAAAAAAATTTTTTTAATGCTTTAATACGAATGTAATAATTTTCTTTTGAGCTTTAGAAACTTTTTTTGTGTGCAAAGTCTATATGTTGCATGGTTTTATTCACAAAAATCATATCGTGTTTCAAAAATTCATTTGGGTAAAGATATGCTGAGTATGGATTCAAGGTCAAGTTTATATATCACAAGTATTACTCGCTTTGTTCAAACACACATATTATCAGAAAATTCAAAATGACCAAAAATCAAGCTGTATTTATCAGAAAGCTTAAATGCTCATATCTTTTCTTAAAATTGCTCTAATACCTCTCAGAAAGCATTCTAATTAACCTCAAAAACCTTATTTGAAATAAAACAATTCTGATTTTTTTTTTGTCACTTAGGGTATAAATAAGTCCTCCCCTCCCTCTCTTCCCTTCCAAAATCCAAACTCACAAACATATCATTAAGGTATTGAAGCATTTTTTATTTTATTTATATCATGCCTAAAGCAAAGGACTCTCTAAAAATCATATCATATGGGTTTTGAAAGAAAATTGGTTTATCAAGCTCTATATCTTGTTATATTTCTTTCAAAATCTCTTTAAAACGTTTTCTAAGAATTGGTTTGTCAACATCAAAAGAGGGGAGATTGTTAGCTCCAGAACTTTTCAGAAAGCTTTAATACAAAATGTTTTGAGTGATAACATAATCAATTTTGAGAAAATATTTTGAAGAAGGACTAATGTTTTCCTTCAGTCTCTTGAAGCAACAAACAAGTCTTTACGTTAGCATAACATGGTTCTTAAAATAAAAATATTTTCACATGACATGTGCAAACATGTTAAATCTCATGTAAAAAGATTAAGACTTAATGATAGTGGAATTATATCGTGGAATAAATGAATATATGCTCAACATATTGAAGAAAATTCTCATATACAAGAAACCAAGGCTCAATCTTATGAGTAGCACACGACCTTAGAAAGTACATTTCAAGTGAAGATTTCAATCCAACTTGCAGCAAGTGTGTACTACAACCTTCAACCACCATGATTCCAATCATATCACCATCTACAAGCTCTAATTGAAGACTAGAAGATCAAAGAAATATTTAGAAACTTAAGCGCTCTTCAAGAAAGCACGTTTCACAGTGAAACAGTGCAGTGCAAGAAAGAGAGGCAAATTAGAAATTCAAATTTGAAGTCAAACACAATCATAGTTTGACGTGATCTTCTACTAACTTAGTCAACCTCTAGCTTCTAGAAGGAAAAGTTCAGAAATCTCATTCAGAAAGTCAAAAGTAGTTTCTAAAGCGGGTTCATAAACCTCTATTTCACAATGACTTCTATAAGTGCTCTGATAGCATCAGCTACCCCTCTAGACCGGCATCTTCCAAGACACAAAAAGAACATCAACATATGTCACTTGGAAAACAGATCAAGGGCAATGGTCATAAATGCAAATCAATTATAAATAAATATGTTGTGCCTCAAATCAAATAGACTTTTTGCTAAGAAGAAGTGCTAAAACACTAAAAAATTGTCTTTTCATCTTTTCTATAAAGATGTTATTGCTCGTAATTAGTTTCATACTTGTAAATATCTTTTTTTCTATGTTCTTAATAAATCATATGTTCTTCCTAGGAAGAATTGTTAGAAATAAGTCATTCAAGTTTTTCGTGTCTGTTATTGTTCATCTTATGAAAACTTGAGTGTTGGTTAGTTTGAGTCCCAAACCCAAACACAAACCTTTGTAACCCTGATCTAGTAGTAATCATTGTGAGTTAGGTTAGAGAGCTAAGTAAAGACTACTTGTAATGTGACAATAAAGTGAGCTACCAGTTACGGGTTAGCTTAGAAAGACTAGTCAAAGACTACTCCTGGATGGCAGTAGAGTGAGCTATGAGTCACCGTGTTAGCTAGGAGAAGCTGGTCAAAGACTACTCAATTGTGATATTAGAGTGAGCTACTGGTCACTTGTAAGAGCTTGGGAAAGCTACTGCAAAGACCATCCAACCTTCTCAGGTTAAGAAAGGTTTTAGTGGAACTCAACGATGGTTAAGAAGCTCAGATAGGTAAGTTGGCCGAACTAGTATAAAAATATATGTGAGGATTATCTTCTCCCTTAACTCTCCTTTATTTACCGCTTTGTGCATGTTATATCATGTTTCCTGAACTTGTTCATACATGTTTTACTATATTTTTTATAGTTCAAAATGTTACTTTTTGATATAACCAACGTTGTTTTTGCTTGCACTTCAAGTTCAATACTTGATAGTTATTGTTTAAGTTTTTAAAACAAAAAGGAAAGAAAAGATGAAACACAATTCAACCACCTTCTCGTGTATTTTTCTACCTACAAGAAGAGTTAAAAACAAAAACAAAAATAGAAAGAAGTCTAATAAAAACTCAAGCATAACAGGGGATCAAGACAAAGAAAAGGTTTTTACTTCATGCCACTTCACTCCATCTTTCATTCTTTGCACCACAACAAGCTTGTAAAACACCAAGCTACCACCACCGCTAACCATACTATGTGGTTTCCTTCTATGTGTTGTCTCACCTTGCCGTTATTATTTTCCTGTGCTTGCCCTTACTTGCGCCATCATTATCTTCTATGTGCCGCCTCTTTTTTCTCTCTTCCCCTTGAGCCACTACCACTTTCTCTCTTCTACTCTGCTATGATTTCATATTTCTCCATTTTTTGTGCATAATCGGGGATGATGTTGTTCAAATCAAATTTCATTTCCATTTTTTCTGTCTTCTTTCAATGCTTCGTTTTCGATTAGTTCTTTTTTCAATTATTTTATTATTACTTTGGGATTACAATTTACAATTGATTTTCATGTTAATCGACTAGTTCAATTTCTAGTTTCCACGTTAAAAAAGAAAACCTATTTTTTTATTAAAATTATTATTATTTCGAGGCTATCATTGATTGTGTATTGGTTTATTTGAGAAGCTTAAGTTGAACAACCCTTTTGAATTGGGGCTTGATATGAAATTGGTGAACTTTGATTTGATTTGAATAAGGGAAAGAAATATGTTTGCTTTTTGTAACACCCTAAAAATTATTTAAAAATTAATTTGAACTTTATTTGTCATAATTTCAAAAATCTAACAATTTAGCAATGATGAGGATGGCTCAACGGATGTGTTAAAAAAAAAAATTTCGAACCAGGGTAAATAGTAACCTAGTAGGCCCAATGGGCCTCTAGCACTAAAATCTAGATTGGGAACAGGAGGTGCCCAAAGAGAAACATGGGGACAAGGTTAAGAATTGCTAGAAATGAAAATTTTATACTTCGAATTAAATTTCGGGTAATATTGATTACCCAGGTACGGCATTTTACCCGTTGGTGAAATTTCAGTGTACGAGTTTAACACGAAAACTAATTTGATCTTTACAAAATGAATGAGTTCATCTCTTTAAATCAATGAATGGCTAAGATTCAACCTTGAATTACAAGATGTAATCATAGCCATCCATTTTACTTTCTTAGATTAGAGATTATCCAAATGTAATATAAGATATTCATGGCATTTAATACAAAGATTAACATAAGCTAAAGCTTGTATAAGAAGCCAAAAGTTCAGCCATCACCTGCAAAAAGGCAGCAACTCCATTTTCATATTTCAAAGCGGTCAAAGCTTCCATTCAACTCTCAAAAACACTTGCCTAGAGTTGTTAAAATTTCCAACTTCCTTCACTAAATTTGTCCTACACCTCAATAACTACAAATCTAACCGATTAAAATCTCAAATATCCATCAATTATCACCTGGATACCTTACTTTCTCACTGATTTAGGAAGGATTTGAGGTTGATTTGGGAGCTTTGAAATGGAAGGGATCAATCTTGGAGTAACTTGGAGCCAAGGATCCATTACACAACAAGTAGGGCATTTTAAACCTCTTTTACTTCAACTCTATTTTTGTGATTTTCTTACTGATTTCACTGAATATTCTTAGTTAAGTTGGTTGATAATATACTGATAGTGATGTGTTAGTTTTGGTGGAGTGATTTGATGTTGGGAAAAATCAATTTGGTTAAAGAGATGTTGAGTGATACTTGTTGGATTTTTGGGTTTCTTAGGCAGGTGTATAATCATCATTTTCTGGGCATGTTTTAGGCATTTTCATGAGCTGAAAAATATATGTTCAAGCTAACATCTTGGGCTAGTCCCACAAATTTCTTGGGTTCTGATTTTGAGTTAAATTGCTTTAACAAAATCAAGAATCGAAATTGTATAGATGCTGCCTGAAATATTGGAACTGAAGCTATAAATTTGTCTAATTTTTTTGCTATAGCAAATGATTGAATTTTTCTTTGAAAATTTTACAGCATGTTGACAACATCTTGAAGTGTAACTTTGATTTTTCTTTTTAATTGATTCAATCATTTACTATAGTTAAAAATTATGAATTTCAAGTTCTAAGCTGAGGTTAAGTGGTTTTTGAGCACCAAAATTTTCTAATTTTATTAACATAGTTAGAGAACTTTTTTGCTCTGAAATTTTTATGGACCTTGTGGACACAAGTGTCTTGGGTAATTTTTATAGCATCTAAATTGATTGTTTGATGAGTAAATAAATTGTGCTACAAATATGTGAAATCTGCCATTGTGCTAAAAATGAATTGATGCTTTGAATTGATGAAATAATGACATTTTGGTTCTAGTATGACATGAATACTTAATATTAAATGTTTGGCCATGTGACTTGTGACATATAAATGCATGCTAGAGGAAATAAAGAGTGATTTATGATACATGATTGAAATTACATTATGAATGAATACCTACATGTGGCTTATGCATGCATTTGGAAAAGAGAAAGTACATGATGCAATTATATGAGAAAAGAGAATATATAAATTTCAATCGTACATGTTCTGACATAATTGAATAAAAAAGAGAAACAAGACTTATGTTAAGTAAAGGGGAAGGCAAAAGAGGAACTTCCCTAAGAAAGGGGAAGGAAAAAAAAGAAACTTCCCTAGATATTATGAGTCAATAAACGTATCCACTAAGAATTGATCTGATGATTCGAAAATGGAAAAATGAAGTTGAATGATCACATATAGAAATGAGCTCAGTCGATAAGTAGTCTATTTCCCTTGTGTGTGTGATCCACTATAAATACCATTTAGTATAAACTATCTATTGTGGAGTTGTCCATATAACCCATTGGTATAAACTAAGTCTTTCCTATGTCGAGAAAAAAGAAAAATGCACTAATTTGATTTCTATGGCTATAAGTGAAACCAGGTCACTTTGAGATAATTTCACTGCATTTAGCATATGCATAATCTTATCATGTATAATATCTTGATTTGAATTACTTGCTATGTGCTTGGGCTTCAGGATATATGTACAGTAAGCGATTGATTGTTAAAAGCTACCCACTTCAAATAATTGGTTTTAAACTTTAAAAATGAACCTTTGATATACGTTGCGTGTTCACTTTTTTCTAAATAAACCAAAGTGGCTGGGGTGACGACGACGACATTATGATTGTGTAATGGGAGTTGCCCTCGAGAATTGTATAATTCTCACCCTTATGTGTTTTTGTGTTCCCGTGTCGCTTCTAGGTTTATCCAAAGAGCAATGGGGTTGCTACGTGAAAAGCTTGGGATTACAATAGCTTAGTAGTTAATGTTTTAGTTTACGTACTTAGTTGGAGTTACATGTATGTAAACGTAATCGAGGCATATATGCATTAAAGCTCATAGAAGGCTTCCTTTTGTACTTAACTATGTATTCAATAAATGTTGTGTTTCCTTGTTATATATTTATTAATAGAATTATGCTTAGTTATTACACATGTTAATCAAGCTTGCTATAGATAATTAAGAGGGGTCCACTAATTTATAAGTAATAACTCCTAAGCATAATGTCATGACTTAAGGGTGATGTTACACTTAGGAGGATGTTACACTTTTCTTCTCAAAGTCTTGTTTTATGTTCTCATTTGTTATCTTTGATCAAGTTATTGGTCACTAGGTTAGACATAACAAATGGCTAGTTTGCATTTGGGGTAATAGATTGCCTTGATTTGATTCGTTTCTTCATGCTATGCATTTACTTTGCTTGGCCAAAACTCTAGTGTTCAACAATGATTCAGTGATCCACAATGGCAAGAAGCCAAACCTGTGCCGTGTCATCGTCCTTCGCCCGTACCTAATCCCCGTATGTACTCTTGATTCGAATTAGCGATGGCAAGAAATTATAGTGTGTCCTGGAGGAGTTGTTAATTGGGTTTGGTTTATTCTCTTCTCTATAAAATGCTCATGTTTATTCTGATTCATTTTTATGTGTTTGGGTAGATAATAAAGGAAACATTGGTTTCCTTTTGGGTTGTTATAGTTTCTGTTATTTGACCATTATTTAAAAACCTATATCTTTGATTCATTTTTCATGTTGTGTTTAGTTTTTGTTGTGAATTTTGACTATGATTCCCAATGACTAAGAATTAATACAATGTTGTTTCCTATAGCTTTTTGAATTTTGGTGTCACAGGTATTTCATTGTTTTACACAAGTTACATTGTGCCTTTTTACTTCATTTTATTTTGTTAAATTGGCCTTTTCTACTTTTGTTCGTTTTCATTTCTTTCTAATATTGTCATTGGTACAATCACATCATTCATGCAATCAACATCTATGACCATTTATTCTTTTCCATTGTAAGCATTTAAAGATACTCAAATTGGTACAAAAAGCTTCTTCAAGTGTACTAGCATCTTTCGTAAATCCTCCCCTTAACTCAAGAACATTTTAGTTATTTTGTTACATTTTTTGAGCTTATGGATTGACTTGGTTGTTTTTATTTAAAATTTACATTTGTTTTAAACTTGTGCTATCTTTTTTTATTTGAAACATCTTTTTTACGCCAATTTTCCATGTTTAGGCTTTTTAATTGCTATCGCTTAGTCTTGCTCACCAATCAAGCCAATCGATAAATCTTGGATTGACAAACCTCGAAACATACCTAAATATGCAAATGAGTTGAAGAAGTTTATAGATTTTGCATTTTCAGCATCAATCTATTGGAGGTCATGAAATTATGTGTACGTGTCCAATGTGTGGTTTTAATAAGTGGCAAACAAGAGATATTGTTCAAGAACACCTGACTTGTAAGCCTTTTCCTAAAAACTACAAAGTTTGGTATTGGCATGGTGAAAAGTCAAATGTAGTTGAATTAGAGGCTCTTGAAAACACACATGTCATAAGCTGGTGCTTTGCAATCTCAAAATCCAATGGAAACTATGATCAATGATGCATTTGGGTTTGCTAGACACAATTACGATGAACTTGTTCTTTCTCCTATTTTAGATAAAGATCAAACTCTAAATTAAGAGCATAATGGAGAAAATGTAGAATTTTATGAGTTGTTGAAATATGGTAATCAACAATTGTATGAAGGTTACACCAAGTATTCAAAACTATCTTTCTTGATAAAATTGTATCACATAAAGTGCTTGTGTAGAATGAGTGATAAGACAATGACTATGATTCTAAAATTATTAAAAGATGCCTTTGAATCTGCAAAGATTCTTGGTTCATTCTATAAAGCTAAGAAAAAGATTAATAAACTTGGTCTTAATTACACCAAGATACTTGCTTGCCCAAATGATTGTATGCTATATTGAGTGGAAGATGAAGATTTGCAAGAATGCAAAAGATGCAAGACATCTAAGTGGAAAGATAACAAAGAAAAAACCTGCAAAGATCTTGTGATACTTCCCATTAAAGCCGAGGTTGCAAAGATTATTTATGTGTTCTAAGACTACAGGGTCAATGAGATGGCATGTTTTGGTGGGTAACCAAGACGAGGCACCGAGGGATTCTAAGGCTTGGAAGACATTTGACTTAATTCATCCAGAGTTTGCTGCAAATCCAAAATGTACAACTTGGCCTAGCTTCTAATGGTTTCAATCCTTTTGGAGCCATGAGTACAAACTATAGCATTTGGGCATGGTTCTTATCCTATAATCGGCCTTTATTGGAGTGCATGAAGCAAACTTCATTCATCTTTTCAATGATTATTTCTGGAAAACAAATTCCTGGGATAACATAGATGTGTACTTACAACCTCTGATCAAAGAATTGAGCAAACTTTAGATTCTTCAAATAACAAAATATTTAGGATGCAAGCAACTCTAATGTGGACAATCAGTGACTTTCCTGGTCTTAGTACCTTATCTGGGTAGAACACATACACTAGTCTCGCCTCCCCAAATGTAATTTTGACATGGGCTCATATAGATTGAGACATAGTGGAAAATGGTGTTTTATGGGTCATTGCCATTTTCTAGAAAGGGCCATAAATTTAGATTGAATTGAACTCTTTTTAATGGGACAAGTGATCAGAGGAATCCACCTATAGCATCATCAGGATCAGAAATATTAAAACAACTTGAAGGAATCAACGTTACATTTGGGAAAACATTAATGTCAAATGATAAGGGTAAAAGACTAGAAAAAACTATTGTTGGAGATGGATCAAGATAGTGGAGGAAGAAAAGCATTTTTTTTAATTTTCCTTATTAGGAATTTAATTTGTTACGACACAATCTAGATGTCATGCACATTGAAAAAAATTTATGTGACAATGTATTATACACTTTGCTCAATGAGACTAGGAAATCAAAAGACAATCTTAAAGCTCATAAAGATCTTAGAGAAATGGGTATAAGAAAAGAGCGTTGGCCAAATGAGAATGGAAAATATCAGCCATCATTATTTACAATGTCAAATGCAAATAAAGATATATTCTTGCGAACTTTAAAGAATGTCATAGTGCCAGATGGACACTCAAGTAATGTTTTGAGGCGTGTTGACTTGAAGCAACAAAAACTTTTTGGAATTGAGAGTCATGACTACCATGTTCTTATGCAGCAATTATTACCAATTGCTATACATCAATGATGAAAAATGGGCTTTATTTGTAGATTACCAGTTGAAACCTTCCGCTAAGTACTCGCTTTATTAGTAATTGTAAATAAATTATTATTAAATTGTTGAAGCTTGTATACTTTTATTTGTAGGAGCTTTGCAAGAGAAATCAAGTGATTCGTAGTAAACAAAACATTCCACATGCTACTAGTGTGAAGAGTTCGACATGGAGAAGCTGAATCTATAGTTAAATGACTTTATCCTCAAGTTATAATTTGCATATTGTATACCATTATTGAATAATTGATTTTTACCTTATGTTAAAAATTATTAGATGGATGAGACTAGAAGAGAGGTTGGTTGGGGTGAGAAGTTGACTCACAAAAAAAGGATGGAAACTATATAAATAAGGAGGCAAGAGGGATAGCTGTAAATATAATTATTATTCTCTAATTTGTCATAGATAAAAATCTACTGTTCTTTACAAACTATTCTCCTTTATTGGTGATTCATGTAGGAGAAAATTGATGATCATATGAGTCAAGACTTGAAACTGGATTTAAGATTTTTCTGATCAAAGCATCATTGAATAAGTTTTGGAAAAGACATTTTGGGCGTGTTCGAGGATTAGGCATGGGGAGTGGTTCCTTGTGGCCTTCAAACACACAACTCATATTGGTGGTATGAACATTGGTTCACGAAGTAAAGCAAAAGTTGGTTACAAACTTACAATGGAATCAGAAATTCAAGCATTGTTTGCCTATATAGCTATGCAAGGAAGGAGGACAAATGTCCAAGGAGTTAGTAACATTGTTTCCTAATCTTATTTCACAGGTATATAAACTATTGTAGTATTTTATATGAATCATGCTTTCTTTGTCAATTTATTTGGGCTTACTTTCTACTTACAAAGTTTGTTTCTTTTGAATTTTAACAAAACTACCAAATTCGTTCCTCTAAAATTTCATGTCAACCAAATTAGTTCCTATAAAAAAAAAATTTTGAAATTGGTCCCTACAAAATTGAATAGTTAGACAAATTGGTCCTGAAAAATAAATTCACAAATTGGTCCCTTAAAACTTCAATCAGACAGATTGGCCCTACAAATTAAATATCGACCAAATTAGTCCCTTGAAAGTTTGGCAGAAACTAACTTTGATAATTCACTTTTACCTTAGAGTTTTTATTATAGGACTAATTATCTAACTATTCAATTTTCAGGGACAATTTGAGAGTTTTTTTTTTTTATAGGGACCAATTTGGTCGAGGCGAAATTTTAGAAGGACGAATTTGATAGTTTTGTCTTGAATTTTTCATTTATTAATTTAGCCTTATATTAGTTTATATATCTTTATTGCAGGCACCTGATATAGAAAGTGAGCTTGAATTACCCAATTATATAAGAAAATCATCAAATGGAAGCAATAATAATTTATCAACTAATCACCTGAGTCCACATACATGATTTTTTTATTCATTACTAGTTTGACTTGTGTACTACTTGGATTGATTGCTTTCTTTTTAGACTTATAAGTACTTAGGACTCAAGTGTAGTACTCATTTTATACTCAAGTAATACATTTTTCTATTGGATATTATATTATCATGTTTATATCATATGTATTTTTGTTTTTATGTGAAATTTACAACTAGAAAAATAATAGCTAACAGGGTTTCATATTGGATTGAAAATTTGATATAAATTTGACAAAAAATTTAACTCACAATTAACTATTGTGCAACTCACCACATAAAAGATGGTGGTGAAACCATCACATCATACCGTAAAATATGTAGTTAAAAATTAGCATAAAATTCGGTAAAATATGGCTATGACAAATTGCCATAATATATGGTGAAAATACAGCACAATGCATGGTAAACTATGCCGGCCATGAACCGCCACAATGTTTTGAGAAAATGCCGCTCTAACCCGCGCAATTTACTAAGAATAATGGCAAAGTGACGCCATACATTGTTACGAAAAACTTCTTCTAATTTGCAAGAATTCACATTGAAAAAGTGGAGTTATCTAATAATAACGCGTGCACAGCCGCCATAATATACCTAAATTATGGTAGTTCTACAAGTTAATTGTGGTGGATTTTTTTGAATCGCCATTCTTGAAAAAAGCAACGGTAAAAACCGCCACAAATCTCCAAAAAGACATGCCATAATTTACTTTTTTTTTTTGTAGTGGTAATGTGTCATGGGAGGATAACCTTTCTAGACATCATGAAATAGTTTTATGCTATTGGTCCTTATTTGTTGCATATTATTCTTAGCCTTCTTCTGAGGAATCCAACCAAGATGCCACTAGATTTTATAGTATGTTAAAAGCTGCAAATCAACCTTTGTGGGAGGATTGTGTGTATCTGAACTATCATTAGCAGTTCAATGATGTTGACTATTAAGTTTGAAAGAAACCAAAGCCAAATTCTTTTATTAGTAGGCTGCATTGATCAGTTTAGTTAAGTTTAACTCTCGATATAATTCCAAAAGATTTTTATCAAGCTAAAAAATTATTTTCTAAACTTGGGTTGAAGGAAATAAAGATTGACTATTGTTTAAAAGGTTATATGCTTTATTGCAAAGATGATGTTGCATTGATAGAATGTAAGTTTTGCAAGAGCCTAAGTTTAAACCCAAGAGATATGGAAGTATGAGGTATAACAATGTCCCTAAAAAAAATACATCATTTTCCCTTAATCCCTTAACTCAAGAGACTCTATGTGTAACATCCAAGATATATATATACATATATTTTAAAAATTAAATTAAGCTTCATTAGTTGGAATTTTAAAAATCCAATAACGTAGAAATGATGAGAGTGATTCAATGATTCTATTAAAAAAGTGAATAGTATTTTGCGGGCCCAGTAGGCTAGTCTGGATAGCCAAAACCTAGATTAGGGACCCGAGTACCCGAAATTTGGAAAATATGGGAATGAGGTTAGAAATACTTAGAAATGAAAATTTCATACTTAGAATTACTTTTCAGGTAATATCGGATTACCCGGGTACGTATTTCACCCGTTCAAAATTTCATGTGCGATTTCTAACACGAAAGCTAATTTAACCTTTACAAAATGACTAACCTTATCTTTTTACATTACATGAATGGCTAAGATTCAATTTTGAAATTTAAAATTGAATCATAGCCATCCTTTTTATCTTTAAAGATTAGAAACTATCCTAGACTATTACATAACATTATGACATCATTACTTATAAGATAAACATAACCCAAAGCTTCTCCAAGAAGCCAAACCATTCGGCCATTCCAGGAGAGAAGCAGCAGCTGGTTCCTCCATAGCCAAGAGCTTGAGTTGGCTTTCAAATTCCATAAACCCTAGCTTAGAGCCATCAAAACCTAAACCTTCCTTCACTAAAATTGATCTACACTTCAATCTCTACCAATACAACCGATTAGAATTTCCAAACCTCATCATATTCACCTCATCCATCACTGGTCAGAGGAGGGTTTGAAGGTGTTTTGGGAGTCTTGAAGTGGAGGACTTTCATCTTGAAGCAAGCTAGAGACAAAGATAGACTAGCCTTCAAGAGTAGGGTTTTCTATAGTCCTTTCTCTTGAAATTTTTGCTAACCTGCTGCCAAGCTTTATTTCAAAATTTTGATTGTATTTGGTTGATGATATATTGTTATTGATGTGTGAATTGTGGTGGTGGGTTTGGATGGTGTTAAAAAGGGGTTTTCACTAAAAGAAATCTGGACTAGGCATGCTGATTTCAAGCTCCCCTGCAAGCAAAAATTATACACGAATTTTCTGATATATTTTGGGTGATTGCATGACCTACAAAAATTATATGTTGTAATTGACATCTTAAACTAATTGTATAAATTTTCTTGGGTGTTAACTTTAAAGTTTACTGCCTCAAAAAAATCAAGAACCGAATTGTGACTGATGCTGCCTTAGTTGTTGAAACTGAAGCAATAAATTTGTCTATTTTATTATCATCGTAAATGATTGAATGAACCCTTGAAATTTTTACCTGAAGTTAGTAACATATTTAAGTATCACTTTGAATTTTATTGTGCACTAATTCAATCATTTGCTAGGGTTAAAAATTGAGAAAGTTGGTTGCTTTGTGGTCCCTGACCACTAAATTTGTGCAATTTACTGAAAGTAGCTAGAGAGCTCTACTTGCCTGAAATTTTTATAAATTATTCTAGACATGTTGAAGTATCATGGAGAATTTTTGTGGCATATGAATTGGCCATTTGATATAGAAATAAAATGCTACTACTAGCATAGTGAATTAGCCCAAGTGCTGAAATGGTAGAAATGCACTAAAATGATGATAAAATGACACTTAGTCCAGGTATAAATTATATTCATGCATGTTAGTTACTTTAAAGATTTGTTTATGATATAAATGAGACCCTAATGTGATTGAATGCCTACAAGTGATGTGTATGTTATGCCTTGTAAAAGAGAAATACATGATACGGTGCATGACAAAAGAGATTATAACTTCTAACTAGGCATGTTTTAACATATGGGAAAGCAAACAAGGCTTATATGAGTTAAAGAGGGAAGGCAAAAGTAAGGACTTTCCTAAGAATTGTATGAGTTGGTAGACATATCGGAGGAATAAAACTGTGTGTGATTCTAAATGAAAAAAATGAAGTCCAATGATCACGAATAGGAATGAGCTCATGTCCTAAGTCTATTGTCCTTTATAAAATTATCCAAGTTGGAGATGTTGCTCGTGTGAAATCAAGCCTTCCCTATATGAAAGAAAAAGGTAATGATATGAAATTGAGTTGGTTATTTATAAGATAATATGTATGATTATTATTGCTAATTCTATCATGTTTGCATGGGGCATAATATAATACCACTCACATGAATAACCTCATTAATTAGGCCTGTCTATGTAACGGGAGTACCTCCTGAGAATTTTATAATATTCGCATCCCTATGTGCATGTATGTTGTATTGTGCTCAGATCCTACAGATGCCGACCGTGATCTTCTTTCTTGATTCGCCTCAGTGGAGGTGGCATTATGACGCGAATTAGATTCACTGTATGTGGTAGCGTATTCCTAATCCGAGTAATTTTCTTCACCCGTTCTTTTAGTAGCTCCATTTTCATTTCCAGAGTTTGACCCAGGTTTCCCTTTTGATGGTGTGCCCCTTCACATGCATACCCGCTCTGTTCATACCTCCTGCTACCACCTATGCCCCCTCCTAGATGGACCTTCTTCATCTTCCTCCTCAATTTTAAGACCATCAGAGGGTCCCGACGCCGGTGGAGGTAAAGCCATCATCCGATGGCCAACGGTTTCGCCTAGGAGGATGCTAGATCTATAGGGACTTTTGACTTGTATGTAGTTGTAGTATAGTGATAGAACTGCCAGCCTAAAGCTGATTCTATTTGAGGTTATAAGATCCATTTCTATGTGTATACGATTTTTGCTTGGATCTTAATGTGAGTAGGCTAGGCTTTATGTTACCGATAGGTCTTTTGATAAAAGTCCCTATGTGGTATTGTAGGTGTACTAACTTATCTGCGGTTGGGCATGTGTAAAGATAGTTGTGTACAAAATATATGTATATAGTGGAACTTTGGTGGTTGCTTTACCTTATGTTTTTATTTTATTGTATTTTATTTATTTATATCTCTCGACTAGCCTATAGTATAATCAGGGAGTAATACTCTCCTAATTACGATGCTAATGCTCGAGTAATATAGAGTAGTTAGGAGGGTGTTACACTATGCATCAATGAGTTTGGCTTTCATATATGAGGTTGTAGAGGAAAATTAGTGGAGTGACGATGTAATGACTCATCCATCGCATGGTAAAGGGTGGAAATATTTCGATTGAACATATCTCAACTTTGCCTTTGACCCTGACATGTTAGATTGGGACTCTATTTAGATGGATCCCGGATAATCAATTTAACAAACCCTATTCGTGTTGGCCCATAGTTGTTGTGTTGCACAATCTTCCTCCTAAAATGTGCATAAAAGATCCTTACATGTTCTTAATATGTGTAATCCTTGGCCTTAATAATGCAAAAGCTAAGATTGATGTGTGTCTTCAACCCTTAATTGATTAATTCAATGAGTTGTTATATGAGGGTGTTCTCACTTACACATTTCAAAGCAAAATTTCATGATGAGGACAGCATTAATGTGGACTATCAATTACTTTCTAGCTTATGGAATGTTGTCTAGATGGATGACACAAAGAAAATTAGCATGCCTGATTTGCATGGAGGATACTCAGGTATTCACTTTAAAGCATGGGTGAAAGAACTCTTGGTTTGATTATCATATGAGGATCTTAGATATTGATCATCCATATAGATGAAATAAATATAGCTTTAAAAGTAATTGTGTTGAATATGATAAGCCTCTAGTTAGATTAAGTGATCACCAAATATGGGATTGAGTTAAGCATTCCCAAAATAATTGAAGTTGGAAAGGTAATGTGATTGCTAGGTTGGAGGGTTGGGCATAGTTGGATCAAGCAAGTATTTTCTGGGAGTTGTCGTATTGGAAGGATAATTTGGTATGTCATTACTTAGATGTCATGTATATTGAGAAAAATGTGTTTGACAATATTATGAACATTGTAATGGATACAGATTGAACCAAAGACAATGACAAGGCAACGATGATCTGGCTAAGATCTGTACACAACCTAATTTGAATTTACAAGAATTAAGAGATGATCATTTCTAAACCAAATGCCAACTATGCTTTGAATCCCACTGTAACGACTCATCTTCAAATAGTATTATTTATGATAAAGTGATTAAATATGAACTAACTATAGGGATTTTAAAATTTTTCACAAACACGGTTATGATCAAATTGGTATGAAGAATTCGATAAAAAATTAATTAAATATTATTAAAAAATTAGAAAATAGTATTTAATCAAGAATTTAGGATAGGACCCTATGAATGGTATAAGGACATTGATAAAAATAAGGATAAAGTTAAATAGATATTTTTAACCCGGTAAAGTTATTTAGATGTTAATTAGGTACCAAAATGGTAATAATTGGTACACCGAAACATCGCAATTGGTCCAATTAAAGGATAGTATCAAACCTTAAATAATTTTCACTTAGAACAATCAAATAAATATAGACATTTCCAAATAGAATACAAGACAAATTGATTCGAAAACAATTGCAATTATCCATTCATTACTTTTTCTCCAAGTAAGTGTTTTATTATATAAACCAAAATAATTAGAGAAAAATCACATTTCTCTTACTTTCCTAGCAACATTCACGCCACTTTCTCTCCTTTATTCTCCATCTCCATTTTCAATTCTCAAACACCACAAACTCACAAAAACCTTGAACTCTACTCTTAGTTTAACATTTAAACTAGTTTAACAATACTTCCTCTAGATCAAACTTAAGCCAAAACTTTCTTTTTTTTTCTTCAAATTTGTTCAATTAGCAGTATATATAGGGGATGGAAAGTGGGTTGGAGACTTAATTAAGGAAGAATAGGCTAGAGAAAGAATCAACAAAAAGCTTGGACGAAGGTAGGAAAAATCTATGTCTTAAGCTTAGAGATTGTTTGGCTATTCTTGCTAATACAAACTCTTTGAGATATGTTTGAACTTATGTTTGTGAAGCTTAAAATTTATTTGTAGATGCATATATATGAGCTTGATATGTGTAAAAGAAGCCATAGATAGAAGTCTTGTGAAATGTTTGAATTAATGTAAAAAATTTAACTAAGTAAATGAAGTTGAATTGTTGGGAAATTAGAAAGGCCATTTCAGCCATATGTAGTTGAAGAGAAAAATAAGTTTTGATATATTAATCTAAGGTTTAGATTATGGCAGTATTTAGGTAAGAGACAATAACTTAAATTAAGTTAAAAAAATTACATTTAAGCAACAAAAGAAGTAATTTTGGTTCATTGAAAAGAATGGACACAGACAAATTATACAAGAATATAATTAGAAATTTTTTTATAAATTCTTAAAGATTGGTATCTTTGAAATATGATAATGAAGTTCCATAAACAAGAATGAGATTTTGATCTATAAAAGAAAAAGTATTGAAGTCCAAGTAAGAAACTTTATTTAATTCATTGCAAATAATAAGAATTATCAAGTAAGGAGTCCTAAGAGATTTTGAAGTGAAAAATCTCATAAAATTTTATGAGATTTTTCAAAGATAGCTCATAAAAGTTTAAAAGATTTTTCAGAGAAATCTAATAATAATTTAAGGAGATTTAAAGAGAAAATCTCATAAGAATTTAGGATATTCCAAGGAAATCTCATAACAAAAGTTTGAGAAATAGAACTATTAAGAAGAAACTCTACTTAATAATTATAAGACTTCCCAAACAAATATTAAAGATTCATATAAAGAAAGAAAACTTAAGAAATTGATGCATAAATAAGCTTTATGTAACATTAATTGCTTGATTGTAAGCTCATGGATTCAAATTGTGATGAAAGTGATGTATTAAGAATAGCATGCTATATGATTTGTGAACTATGTCAATGATCTATATAAGGTTGTAGTACGAGGTACTAAATCGATTGAACTATGTCATGATCTACATAAGGTTGTAACATGAGGTGTTACATTGTTGGCAATACATCAGATGAGAAGTATATCAGGAATCCTATGAGTTATATTCTCAAGCATAAATTTACTCATAAGACTATGTAAAAAAGTAAAGGAACAAACAAAATAATTATTACAAAAATAACCCAAAAATAGATTAACTACTTAACACTAAGTCAGATATCAATGGGTAGTGGACTAGTATTTTTCCTATGAAAATCTTTGATTCTTATTCATACGGTTATTATATTTTTACATAGATGCTGACGATGGTGATCTTTGTGGAGATCCTTAGCTATTATTGGTACTATGGTCCAGACCTTTTGATGAGCCACTGATAGAGAGTTTAGTTGGCCTTTTTATTTTCTTTTAATGAATTGTGAGTAATGCCGTATCTAGACTAGATAGTTCTTGTGTGAACTACGGTAAAGGTTTGATCTAGTTATGTACACTATTTATTCGTCAACACATAATACAATTATATTATTTCGCTATTTTATTACGACATATTATTTATGTTTAAACTTTGTAACACAGAGGAAAAAGTGGTTTATGTTTTTCACAAGAGCAAGCTCATATTTAATATCATATATACACCTTAAGATCAAGCAAAATTAACAAGTAATAACTTCTCACTATTAGGCTATGGCTTAAGCATAACCTTATGGTAAGAAGTATGTTACATACTCAAGTGTGTGGTTGATTTTAGCTAGCACTACACATAACACACATGCTAGGGGAAGTAGCCATTTATGGTCTTCAAACCTTAACATATCATTGGTGTTAATTTGTTAAGGCACAACTGTCTAGATAAAGGATTTAACTTTCAAGGGAGCTTTAGACTTCCAAATGGGTTTTTCAAGGCAAAAAGAAGTGTAATAAGAATGGGTTAGAAATTGAAAGTAAGATTTGCATGAAAAAACCCTAGAAGACTTAAGAGACTAAGAACTTTTATATGGATAAGAGGATAACATGATTGAATCAAAGAGACCCAAAAGGAATGCTAAATCTGAAGACTCTCTATTATTTAAATTTATGAAAAAATGGAAGTCAAGAGTATGTGAAACCTTGCACATAGTAAAAACTTTGGATGGCAAAGTGATGAAGATAAGATAAATAGTAAATTGAAGGCTACAAGTGTCAAGGACAAGCATAGCTCTTTGTTATTGTACATATTTTGGGAGTTACCGTATTGCAAAACCAATTTGATGAGGCATAATCTAGATGTGTTGCTGAGGAGGATGAGGAGAGTGATGATGAGGATGACTCGAAATGAACTTAGTTTTATTGCTCCTTTTTGTGGTTTGAATGGAGCACTACTTATTTTTTGTAACTTTATTATCCTATTTTAACTACAATATGTATTAGAAAAGTGTATGTCATTTGAACCTATCAAAACTTATTGCGTATTATCCTGCTTTAGCTACAATATGTATTAGAAAAGTGTATGTCATTTGCACCTATCCGAACTTATTGCAATATGCATTAGAAAAGTGTATTTTGTTATCCTCTTTTTTTTTTATTTAATAGAGTTTAGAGGTTACTAGCGGAAAATCTACTAGTATTCAAATTTTAGACCATTGGTGCCTTTGGTGCTTCGGCTTTCACTTTATTGGCGGATACTGGTCATTTCTAAGATGACACGTGTTAAAAAGGAGCCATGCATTAGGGGCAGAAAATCCATCGGTAATTGGTTAGGTTAAAGGCTGTGTTTCGCACCTTATTAGCAAGCGCAAAAAATATGCCGGTAACGAGTATAAATATTCCGATGACCGGTTACCTTCCCCATTTCTGGAACTCGACTCTCTCTCCTCTCGTGACTGCGCCTCCATTTTTTGGTCAATTCTCCGTGGTCGCATTGTTGTTCTACGTGAGGAGACCGTCATTGTCTTCCTCTTATCCTCTGCACTTTAATCAATTTTGTTTCTTGATTTGGTGCCATTTTCTTAGTGCATTTTATTATTCCTTATTGTTTTTTGCTTCAGAACCCTCGTCCCCATCGTAGCCAAGAGTTGCTGCTGCTGAAGGTAAGTATGTGATTTTTTTTTTTTTTTTTTGCGATACTAAATTTTCAGTATTAAGTTTTTTTTTTCTGAAATAAAAAATAAATTATTGTTGATTTGTTAATTTACTAATTTGATTTTGCTAGTGTGCTTTGGATCTGCTTAGAGCATTGGATTTTTCCGTCTTCTTAAAGAATAATATTTGTTTCTCCTTTATTAATTGAATTTTTCGTTAGGTTAGAGAATTAAATTTTGTGAGCTAGATTTATAGGGTTGGAGATTGCATCTATTGTGGGGAAGACTTAGAGTTCCTTCTCATTGTTTACTGCGGAGTTTGATTATGTTTGCGAGGATTGTAGAATATGCATGTTGTGGTGTTAAGTATGCCTAAGAATGCTTTTAAATCTTATTATTATTTATTTAATTGAATTGTGAAGTTTATTTGATTTGCTTGATATAGATAGATTGAAATCAATTTTGTGGGGTTTCCCTTCTTTTTTAAGGGAAGGTTTTGTTGACATCAGGAATAATTGGGTTTTAATAACTAGATAATACAAAAAAGAAAATCCAAAATAGACAATTTATTTAAAATAAAAATATTGCCAGCGAATTTTCACCGATAATTATCACACACAAATTTTTTAAAAAATTATTGCATGTGTTACTAGTAGATTTTCCATGAGTAATATATTAAAAAAATTATAAATTATATTATTGATGGATTTTTAGCCAATATATTTTTAAAATTTTTATTATTTTTTCGAGCATGTTTCCGTGGGATAATCTGCTGGTAAAACAATCTAAATCTGACAGTAATATTTTTTAAATGATGAATTCAGATGATTTCAATAGATTCTCGAGGGATTTTTTACAAAAATCCTTCAGTAACAATTGTTTCCACTGATAACTTCCAAAAATCCATCGTAAATCTGTTGATAATAGACATAATACTTGGTAGTTAAACTTCTTAAGGCAATTGTTTTTATTTTTTATTTATTTGCATACCCTTAGAGCACATTTAATGTATACTCCATGAACATCAACAACCACTCCCTAATGGAAAAAGCTTTTAAAAATTTGGAAGCCTATGCTTCAATTCTTTCATTTCTTATCAAAATTAGGAATACAGATCGAGCTACAGAGTATGAGAAACCTGAAATAACAAACTGGGGGAGGGAGGGCGGGAAAATAAAGACCACCATCCTAAGCTTCATGTGAACATGAATGGTATCATAAATAATCCTACTGAATTAGCTGTTGGTCTTGAATGGCATGTCTTCTAGAGCTTTGATACTCCCAACAATGGAACCTGTAGCAGCTGCTATTTTCATTATGAAGCAAGCAACACTAATCATGTATAAGCACATCTGCTACACTTTGGTATTCTCTTTGAACAATATACATCTCCATGGGGAATTACACAATTAGGGACCAAAATGTAATAGCTCCACGAAGACCCAAAATGTAATTGAAGAATGGGAGCATTGATATTACAGGGGTCAAGATGACAAAAATTGTACTCCATCAAATCTTAAGAGGTTGTGGATGTTCTTTGAGCAAGCATTAATGTGCTCCCAAAGCTGAAAAAATTCCTCAAAGTTGGAGAAGTTTTTGCATGCTTCTAGAGTATATATTGCAAATTTAATATGTACTCAAGGAAAATCCACAATCATTTAGTTTAGGATTTTAATATAATTTTCAAACATTATAAGTTAATATGAATAGAGGGTAAGTCTCAATATAACGGTAAGACTACTGTTTTGTAACTGGAGACTATGGGATCAAATTGAAAATAGTCTCCCGCAAAATGGGGGTAAGACTTTATTTATCTATCCTTTCAAACTTTCCAGGTGGAAGTCTATGCATTGAGCCGCTTAAGTTAATATGAATGGTCATGGATGTTCCTACAACATACATAAAATGTGCTTAGTTTTCAATGCAAAAAATTTTTTGCACTCATATCGTACATTTAAATGTGTGCTCATGAATATCCACAACCTCTCACTGGTGTAAAAAGCTTTTGAAAATTTGGTAGCCCATGCTTCAATTTTTTTCATTTTTATCGGAAATTAGGAATACAATGAGTTACAAAGTATGACAAACCTGATATAACAAACTGGGGCAGGGATGGGGAGGAGAATAAAGAGCATCATCCTAGTCTTAAAATGAACATACATGGTGATCACTAAATGATCCTACTGACTTAGTAGCTGGTCTTGAATGGCTTGTAAACTTTAGAGCTTCGATAATCCCAACAACGGAACCTGTAGCAGCTGCTATTGTAATTATGAAGCAAGCAACACTAAGCACGTACAAGCATATCCATTTTGTGCTCCACTTTGGTATTTTCATTTGAACAATATACATCTCCATGGGAAAATACACAGTTAGCGGCCAAAATGCAATAGCTCCAAGAAGCCCAAAATGTTGTTGAAGAATGGGAGTAGCATTGATATTACCGTGGTTAATATGACAAAAATTGTCCTCCAGACCAATCTGAAAAGGTTGAGTTTGTAAGGATGGTAACCGGGGATTGGAATTTCAATTTCTTTGTTCACAAATTCACTATTTGGAAATTTTTTCGCTGTTGTTTTCTCAATGAATGAGAAAAGGGGCTGGCAGTATACTTGGTAAGCACCAACAAGGTGGACAACAATGGCTGCGTTGGCTATGTCAATTAGCCAAAATGGATTATAGAAGCCGAAACCAGTGAGAAGGTTTCCAGGGCTTGAGTCTCCAAAAGCAGCATACCCAAAGCAACCGCACAACATGTAGAAAAGAGTTGTGACTACAACACTGATAAATGTAGCCTTTTTCATCGTTTTTGCCTCTGCTGGAGGGGATTTGACTGTGTCCTGTTTCATAACATACCCATCATCTGAGACTATACAATTTAAAACAATTTACGATCTCTAATCCGTAGTGAGTGTCACAAGATTTTGTAAAATGAATTGTACCTGAATTTCTATAAGGATCATTGAGTATGAATAGGAAAAGGCAATGTCACCAAGAGCTTGGAAGGTCCTCCAAAGTTTTTGGGTTTGTGTCACTGAACCAACAGTTATGCCAGTTACGCTTCCTCTTATTCTTTTGTTTTCTGTTACATGTCCAATTGAAGTAAAAGTTGAGTAGAGTAGTAATATTTAAAAAAAGAAAAATGAAAATATGATACATTTGCTCAATTGTTTAATAAAAAAGTGATTTTTTCAATAAAAAAATAATTTTTATCAAATCACTCATATTAATTTTTAGCTTTTTACTGTGATACTCATGAGATACAATCCCCTTGTTGTGATTTGATATTTGATTTAATAAATTTAAAAAATTTAAATTAGTGAAATACGTGACTATTTCCACAAATAATTAAAAGATATATGTACTCTTAAATTTTATAGGAATACAAGAAAATTCTCTAATTTTTATTAGAAAACTTCAAATAATTTTTTAATGTTATTACCTGAATAGCTTATATGAAAAATATATTTGCTTTTTTGAAAATAAATTATCTATAAAAAAATAAAAATAGTAAAAAAAATTCAATAACTTTCCTGAATAGAATCATACCTACTACTTTACCAATGCCCAGGCCCAGCCCAATTATTGAGTAAGTGAAGGACATGACAGCAGCAACAACGGAGAGCCACCATAACTGATCGAAGTCTGGAATTTGGGACAAGATAATTTCCGAAACACCAAATGCAATCATGTACACATTGCTATTCATATGGCATGGATTTTTTCCACCGCTACTGTGGAAGCAATTAGACCTTTTGATTGCCCTGTTTGATCCCCAACCCATAATAGCCAATTATTAGACCATTTTACTTGCATTGCTTACACAACAAAATCGTTCATATCCTTCCACGTAATCTATGATTTTAAACTTACATCATGCTTATGGAAGCTGCTATGGTGTACCCAATGGCGACTCCAAAAAGGTTAACATATTGAATGCAACCGCAAATCTTGACCTTGAAACCGCCTGCACATGAACAACCAAAAAACCCAAGATTGAAAACTTGAACTTGGGAAAAACACCCAGATTTTTTATTGTGCCATAAAGATGAAGGTTGACTCGGAATTTGCTTAGATTAATTGAGTTAGGTAGCGTAGCATACCAAGAATTGATCGAACAGCATCCATGTATGTGTAGTTTCTCTTTCCATTAACCGGGTCACCAGTACGGTAACAAACTGATAGAAGAGTGGACATGTAGTAGGTGACTATGGAAAAGAGAATCATCGCAACAGGTCCAGCGATCCAACCAAGCTGAGCTACAGCCCAAGCCAAGGACAACACCCCAGAACCAATCACAGCAGTTATTATGTGGGCACTAGAGGTCCACTCAGTCCCTAGTTTGTGAAACACAAAAGGTTAACACCTTGAGACCAACTGACCAACACAGGGGGTTAAAAAAGTAAAAACAAAAGGAGAAAAAAATGAAGTACTTGAGAATTGAATTTTTCTGTGAACATTGGAGCTTGTGAATTACCAGTTCGTCTGGGGTGGCCATCATCATCGAAGAACTTGGAACCTTCTTGTCAAGAGACATCAAATGGTTGTTGGTGGTTCCTGCTAGCACTGTTCTCTTCCATCTTGTTATGACAGATATACAGACCAACCCAAGTTAATTATAGGATTTCAGACTGAAGGTTCAGCTTCTAACATGTGCAATCTCGGCTTTTGTGCACTGTCGAGAGTGAGATTAATAGTGATAAATCAATATCAATCAATCAATATATAGAATAAAATGAAGATATTTTTTATGTCATTTAACATAAAATATGTAAGGTTAGTTTCTGAGGCACTGAAGTTTGCTCCAACTCCAAGTCCCCACAAGTTGGGAGATAGAGTTTGACACAATTAGCTCCCGAAGTGTCACGAAAATGATGAAAAATAGAGTTACGAGGTTAAGAAACTGCTGTTTTTGGAGGTCAAATAACAAGGAGAAGAGAGAAGGTTTGTAAAAGTTGTGGGCTTCAGAGAGTCAATGAGTCATCCAATTCAGATGAAATGAATTCGGCAATTGAATTTTCAGGCTATGCGATGGAAGGAGGAACAGAGAAGGGCGTGGGTATAATAAATAAGCAAAAACAAAAATGAACCCCTATGTCTTGGGGCATTCTAGACGCAAGAGAGAAACGGTGAGACGTAGAATGTGCTTTTTCGTGACTTAAATACTGAATAGTAGTGTTATTTATAATATTGGTTATGCATATTGTCAACTCACAATTTATTTATTTTTAGATAATATAAATTTTATTTAATAAAATTTATATCTTATTTAATATTAAACGAGGTATGAGGTAATACACTACCTCACAACTCGCGGATATAATTAGCCTTTCTCAATATTGAATGTGCTTTTGTTGCATTCAAATAATATAGTTAATAAATAAGTGGTTGGAGGAGTGAGAGAAAGCTTTTGGACAATGTGTGATGGGCTACTTGCCACGTGATATTACATGCTCAAAAGTGATAATACAATTGTGTTATTTATATTCAATTTACCAATTTATATTTTATTTATTATTAAATAAGATATAGACTTTATTTAAATAAAATTCATATCTCATTTAATGAATAAATAAAGTTGTGATCAATATAATATTGTATGTCTAATGATAATAATTTTTTAAATTTTATATGCACAAAATTTATATTGAAACATAAACCAAATGAAAGGAAACTTTTAGGTAATCTTAAGTTTGATTTCGGAGTAAAATTAAAGTGAATGATTTTATAGATGTTTCTAAGTATAAAATTATATATGAAATTTATTTAAAAAGTTTTTATCATATTTTTATTTTTAATTAAACACATCCTTAAAATAAATTGGTTATGATTTTGTAAATTTTTACAGAAAGTTGAGGTAACATTTAACAAACAGTTAATTCATTTCTATAACTTATAAATGATATATTTTTCCTTGCAATTTTAATTAAAATGATGCTAGGAGTCCAGAAAATTTTTGCCGGCCAATGTGCCCAGCACAATTGGCATACATATGGTAAATTATTAGTAGTTTAATGAAAATTATGAGTGGTTAAAGAAATTAAGATGAATCTATCATATATTACCGCATAGTTTTTGAAATTATTTTCTAACAAAGAATTTACAAGCATTTTCCTTTTAATTAACTCTCCTAAATTTTGAGATAAGAGACGACAGATTTGAATCCCAGAGACACACGGAACTTCCGTCGTTAAACAATCATACACCACTTTGACTTGATCCGTGTGTGGTGACCGGCCACTGTGCTTTCTTTTCGTGTCTTTGTGAGAATCTCCCTCACCACAATTTTGGCCAAATTCCCCACCTCCTCAAGTCAGTTTCCTTCTTATTTCCTTTTTTGTGCTTTTTTTCCTCTCTCTTTTATTTGGAATTTTTGTATTCCAGACATCGTTGATTATGATCAATCTCTGCTAAAGAAACGTAAGTGTGCTTTCTAAGACACCTGTCAAAACAGACAAGCTTAATTTGGATTCTTCATGAGTTTGTGACAGGTAACTGCTGCTTTGTATGATGCGTCAGTGTATCTCTGAATGCTAAGGTGGTTGTTCTCACGTATTTTTTTTTTCTTTTTCTTTATTTTGTTTTATTTTATTTTTGTTTTTCTAATCAGTGTCTGAAGATTTCAAATTAAGCAATTTTGCAAATTTTTTATCAACTTCACACTTTAAAAATCTGAAATCACACTTTTCGACAAAACAATTTGCCTTTTCAATGGTTAAAAAACCTTTTTTTGGTAATGTTCTGAAGTGTGTTTTATTTGAGTAATCGCAATATGGACCAAAAAGCCCCACACAAATATATCTAGTTAAATCTAAGGAAAAATCACATCGATATCTTTGATTTTAGTGTAACACACCCATCATCTATTTTTATTTATAAAATTATACTGAAATCTTCTAAAGATATTAATTTATTAATTTAAATAAAAAAAGAATAACATATGATATGTATATAATTATTAGTCATAAAATTATAATATTTTAATAATATTTAATATATTTATTAACTAAAATGTCTTTTTTATCATAATTTATAATTATAAATTCTATCTCCATATGATAAAAAAATATTTATTCAATCAATATGTTAAATATTATTAAAGTATTATAATTTTATTATTAATAATTATATATATGTTATATATTGGGTCATTGATCTCCATAGGGCTTGTTGACTGAGGTTGCACAATAATATGGATTTGAGAGTGTTATTACGGGATTGTAAACAAAATTTGTGGTTCACATCCATTCATGCCATCTTTCACCATCTTTAGATCTTTAAGCTATACATACACCCAAGTTTCCACAATATGTTGGTATCTGTATTCACTTTATCTTAATATTTATTTTTCAGTATAAAATTTGTATATGATAACACAATATTATTGTTAATTTAGTTGAATTTTACTCTTTTATAACTTCTTTTTGTTTATTTTTATTTATTTATTTTTAGTTTTTTATATTTTATGTTTGCTTATTTTTTCTTATTTAGAATGATTGTTAATATAGTTGAATTTTAGTTTTTTATAACTTCTATTTGCTTATTTTTGTTTAGTTAGTTTTAGTTTTTTATATTTTGTTTTTGCTTTTTTTTATTTAGAATTATTGTTAATTTAGTTGAGTTTTAGTCTTTTATAACTTCTTTTTGCTTATTTTTATTTAGTTACTTTTAGTTTTTTATAGTTTCTGTTTGCTTTTTTTTTAATTTAAAATGATTGTTAATTTAGTTGAATTTTAGTTTTTTTATAACATTTGTTTGTTTATTTTTATTTAGTTAGTTTCAATTTTTTATATTTTATTTTTGCTTATTTTTTATTTAGAATTATTGTTAATTTGGTTGAGTATTAGTCTTTTATAACTTCTATTGGCATATTTTTATTTAGTTAGTTTTAGTTTTTTTATATTTTATTTTTGCTTATTTTTATTTTTTATTTGTTATTTCATATTGTATTTTGTAGGTATTTCTATTGTAGATGGTGAATTGTGTGTTGGAATGCAATTTAGTGAAGAAGGCTTATACGAGTAATTAAGAAGTACAGCATATTACAAGGTGTGGATTATAAAGTGTATGAGTAAGAACCAATAACATTTTATGCTAAATGCACATGCTATAGAGCAGGTTGTCAATGGCTTGTTAGGGCCGCCTTCAGGAAGAATAAGTACTTTTAGGAAATTAGGAGATACAATGGCCCACATACTTGCATTGGTGAAAGAATTACCGAGGATCACACAAAATTAGATTCTGACACAATTGCAAAACTTATAAAGCCCATGGTAGAATCTAACCCGTCTTTTAAGATTAAATCTGTGATTGTAGAGATTAAATCTCGATATGGATACATAGTGACATACCGAAAAGTGTGGATGGCAAAACAAAAGGCAATTGAAAATTTTTTTAGTTAATGGGAAGCCTCGTATGAAGCTTTGCCGCAATGGTGTGTAGCGATGTGCGATGCTATCAGAGGTACAATGGTTCAGATGGACTATAGAGGCCGTACGTGGTGATGAGCTAGTTCTGATGTTCAAATATTTCGCCGAGTGTTTTGGAGTTTTGGACCCCTATCAAAGCATTTAAACATTACAAAAACTTGTATAGGTTGATGGAACACATTTGTATGGAAAATATAAAGGGACTATTGGTGGCAGTTGCCCAATACGGAATTTAACATATTTCCAATTGCTTTTGCTTGTTGAGGGTGAAGCTGTAGATGCGGTATTTTTTCCTCTATCATTTACGAAAAGTAGTGACCCAAGATGGGCTTGGCATTATTTTTTATCGTCACGAGTCAATAAATGGCAATAAGAAGATGTAATAGTGCATGGGAACCTTCAGAGCATTCCACAAGTATTGCATAAGGCACATTGGTGCCAATTTCTTGAGGAGATTCAAGGCACCTTATCTACATAAATTGGTCATCAACATGGGTGAGTTACATTTTAGTCTTAATTGTGAATTGATGTATCTATGAATGCAAATATGAGAAAATAATATATTAAGCATGTCATGTTTTGCAGGGTACTTAAGAATGAGCATCAATTCAATAATAATTATGATCGGGTACGAGAACGGGAGATAGATATAGAGCCTAACTTGATGAAATCCACGGAAAAATGAGTTTTAGCATATGATGGTGGATATCAATGGGATCACATGACTACAAACTTAGTTGAGTACATGAACTCTAGATTAAAGGCACATATCTTCCCATTACAACTTTGGTCAGTGCAACCTACTTTTGGTTGCCTGAGTTGTTTACAAGAAAAGGTGCAGACGTATTTGCGCATAAAATAGCAAGAAATTTCTCTATACTATGACTCCTCAACTTCAAGCAAATGAGAGGCTTCTTGAAACCTCCATATCACTCAAGCTCAAACAATCTGACTTTCCAAGTTCAAGACCCATCTAGCGAGAAGCATATAGAGTTGATTTGAGGCAAAGGCTTTGTGATTGTGGTGACTTCCAGAGACGTTATCCGTGTTGTCATGCAATGGCCTTGTAATTTCTTGAAGGTTACCTGGCATACTATGTCGACAGTGTCTATACGATTGATGGAATTTTAAAAGTGTATCAAATGGAGTTTGGGGTTGTAGGGAATGAAAGTACATGGCGTCGATATCGAGGTGCAAGAGTTTTTCCTAACCCTTTGATGAAGCGCAAAAAAGGTCACCCCAAATCAACCCATTTCCTAAATGAAATGGACTCGTGAAATGCAGGACCTCGATGATGCGGTCTTTGTAGAGGTGAGGGCTAGCCGCAGGAGATGTCCACATGCTCCTGGGCCTAGCTCGTAGTGATGTTTGTAATAGCTTGTTATTTTGTCTTTATATTATTTTAGTAATGTTTTCTTCTTATGTTTGTAATAGCTTGTTAGTGAAGCTTCATGTTATTTTAGTAATGTTTTCTTCTGATATTTGTAATAGCTTGTTACTTTGCTTTCATGTTATTTTAGTAATTGATGTTTCAAATCTTCACTGTGCTATAACCACAATGTGTTCTTTTTAATTTTCTTTTTTAATTTATTTTTATAGTTTAATTTAAAAAAATCTAGAAAGTGTTCTCTAAAAATAGAAAAATTATTATTAATTTAAAGACATTAATATTATTAATTTATCATTGGAGATGATCTTAAAAATTAATATGACTCACATTTTATAATATTAAAGAGAAAAAGGTTAATTTCTAAATTTTAGTGATAAAAATTATTTAGATAAATGAGTTCAAAGGTTATTGTGAACATTTACTTGAAAGAATTCTTTTTATTTATTTTTCATTATCTATTTGAATAATCCTTTTTAGTGTTTTTTCTTTATTCAAATTATTTAAATCTCATAGAGGTTTTAAGACGTCAAATTTAAAATTGTAATATAAAATTTTAAAATAATTAAGATGAACTTAAAATTTTAAATCTTATGTTTAAATTTGTTAAAAAAATATAAAAATAAATTTTAATTTTAGATAAGGCTTTATTAAAAGAAAAATGTAATGTTGATAACTAGGAGAAATATAAGTTCAAAATTGGTACTAATTAAAATGTGTCACTCTGCTATTGGTAATTGACTTTTTTCATTATACATTATGACTTTCTAAGCTAAGGGTGGCAATCTGGAAGTTCGGGCGGGTTTTGACCAACTTATCATCTTGTATAAGATAATATGAGTCTTAACCCGCTCCTCTCTACCTGGGTTTTACAAGTTTAAACCCGCACCATGGGTACCTGCTGCCCCGCTATTTTTAAAAAAATTATAAAATTATCTCAAAATCTAAAAAATTAAACACAAAAATATAAAATACAACCAATAATAACGTTAATATTTAAATTCTAGAGCAGTAATCATTAGGACAAAAAAAATAAAGTAATTAATAGAAAAAATAACTAAGTTCCAAACAAGTTTAACAAATATCAAATTACAACAAAATCATAATGACTTCATGTCTAGGCATCTAGCCTCGTAATTCTTCAAATCATCATTCTTCAATTTCTACATCCTCGTCTTCATCATTAATTTATATCCTTATCTTTATCATTAACGATTGATAATATTCCCATTAAATGTTTGTTCCTATAAATTAAACATGATAAATTAATTAATAAATCAATTAACATAATTGAATGTCAATATCTTTGAAATAAAAGAATTAGATAAAGCATATGAAAAAAATTTACCTTTGCCTCCATAAGTTGCCCACGACCAATGGTACGAGTGTCGCCGCTCGCAACAAATTAAAATAATTTTCCAATCACCGAAACACACCAAAAATGTAGTTATAGTGTAATCCGAGTCGTCTCACGTGGAAACAATGTAATTGATTTTGACAAAAGTGGAGTTTTGAGAATCGTTACTAGCAATTCAAAGAGAAAGAATTGTAATGTAAAGTTACCTGCACAAAGACTTCCTTTAGATCGAGAAATGTTCTATCATTCCTTAATAGATAAATTCATGGTGGTGACAGCCTACGTCAACTACACTTTTGTATAAAAGGCGACGCAATTCTACTTAAAGTTATACTAACGTACTTCCGTTAAGGATTCAACTAACAATAGAACTAATGACCACAATCATGACCTTATAATCCTATGTTAATTTAGTTATCAATTGCGTAGTCCAAATTCTAACGGAATTAATTCAACCCCTTACCAATTGGAATTAATCAAATCAATCGATCTAATATCCCAAAGGCATCCAAATTATGAAAACGAACGAATACACAATCAACTACTCTTAAAACCTCAATCACATTAATCAACGCAATTAAAATTTAAAAGAGAAAGCAATAGGGGTGAAAGAAAAACAACCATGAACTGACATTTAGAATTGAAAACCTCAAGAACAATTCTGATCTTCAGTGTCTCTGTGCAAGGCAAGGGAATTACTCCTCCATGGAAAGAGTCTCCCAATCAAAGATGCAGAAAGCCCTTTTTTTTATTACCAAATTGATGCTGAAATTCCACTGAAATGTAATACTAAGACCTAATCTAGAGAGAGAGAGAGAGAGAGAGAGAGAGTGTGTGTGTGTGTCTAGTCTAGAGAGCGAGAGTGTCCCTTCGTGTCCCCTCAAAACCAAAACCTAAAGAGAAGCCAAACCTTCAAACGCTGTCTCGGGCTTAAGTTCACGCGGAAAACACTCCGACGCCCTGCGCCACCCTAACCGCCTGGGCGTCTCCGAATACAACACTCTCTGACCACCGCCTGGGCGGTCAAACACATCGCGGGCGGTCATCACCTGGCGGTCATAGAGGCCCTGGGCGGTCTTCTGAAGACTTCCAACTTGCCTCTTCTGATCATCGCCTGGGCGGTGCTTCCATCGCTGGGCGAAAAATGTTGCCGAATCCTCAACTCTTGCTTTAATGTACCAAGTTAGAAGTCCCTTATAATAAAAACTCAAACAAGAAATTAAAAACATTGGGGAACTTTCAAATGTAAAAATTCACTAAAAATTATATTAAAAACTACAGAGTCATTTACTAACACATGTTGAGGACCAAATGCAAACTCAATGTTTAAAAACATCAATTAAATACAAATCAAATGCAAATTGTTCAGAGTTACGAAGTAGAATGGGTGCAAAAATGCAACCCATCAACCAATTTTGAGAACACATCAAAGCTTCTATTGTGTCTTCATTTAGACTACCACGATTAAGATTAATCAAATGACCACTCGCACTAAAAGCGATTAGAAGCAACACTAGACAAGGGATAACAAATATATCTCTACCAATTTTTTGAAGAGTTGGATACTTGGCCCGTTCACTTTCCACCAAGCTAAAATCTCAAAATCATGAATTCTTAGAATAACATCTTCCTCAATATAAAAATCAAATTCAATTTTCACAAGTGAGCTCTTTGCTTTCTTCAACTCTCTAAGATACAACTCATAAGCAACATCATCATTTTGATCTTCTAAAAGAGTGTGGTTTTGTGCAAAAAATTCTTGCACATTTGAGCTTGAAAAGAAAAAATCAATTGAAATCTAGTTCTATTAACCAGTTTCAATACATTAAATTAAAAAGGAAATATGTTTCTTACTAACCGATTTCTTTATGTTTAGGCTATTTGAAATCCACTTATAGTTAATCAATTTCATCTAAATTAAAAAAAAAGAATGTATATGCATAGTTAAACTTCAAAATGTAAGAGATGTATATATAAAGTTTTTTTTTAATGTTATATTCATAAAAAAGCCTATAAGGTTAGGTAATTTTTTTTTTAGAAAAAGATATATACATATATATAATTATATAATAATATTACAAATATTATATATATATATATATATAGACACACACACAACATATATTAATAATAATATTTTTTTAAATATATATGAGATGCGGGGCGGGTTCTGCGGGTTCACCTTAAACTCGCACCTCCCCGACCCGCAGGCAAAACCCGCCTCACATCAACCCGACCCGAGCGGGGCGGGTTACCAACTCGAGCGAGATGGGTAGTGCGAATAACCCCGGGTCGGGTTGAAATTGCCACCCTTATGTTAAACATTTGGTTAACCCTCTTTTCATACTAGCATCATTCTCGGTATTTAGCACTTTTCTTATTAAAATAATTTATGTTAAAAAAGTATTTAACCTTTACAAGATGTCCAATTATGTCCTCTTATTAGTTATTATGTTTAAAAAAGAAAAGAAAGACATTTTCTCTTTGCGATTCTAACTTGCATTGCATTTATGACAGGTGCGTGCTTGTGTGTTGGAAGGAAACCTTTAAGGCAAGATATTGACCAAGCTAAAACAAGTCTTCTAATGGGCCTAAAATCTCACATCGTGCACGATTTGGAGTGTCGCCTAGGTGCTGCATGGCGTTCGCAAGCATGGCCTGACGACGTGACGCTGAAGAATCTTGCAGTGCGCGATTTTCGAGGAGCTGCCACATGGCTTAAGGAGGGAGGGATGCTGCGTGCCTGCAGTGCAGAGGACAGTGCCGAGAATCTCGCATGGTGCGCGATTTCAGCAGCAAATGGTGCGGCGACATGTGGCCTATGTGCTGACATGATAGGAGTTCATTTCACGTGTTGTACAATGTAAAAAATGATAAATTATGAGTTTTGATGTGTATAATCGCATTTATGCGAGATTTAAGACACCATAGTAAGTGTAATTTTCTTTCAAATCTCACATTATGGCTATTTAATCTTCTAAGCTCCATATTAAAATCAATTTCCCCATAATATTATCTTTTTTTGTCATTTAAAATAATAAACTAATATCAGATTGGAGGTCAATATAATTTTAATAAATCCCAGTGACCTTTTATGATAATTAATAAAATAAAATAATATAGAGTATAATTACATAAAATACCGGTATAATTTCCTTGAAAACCTAACAATTATGTATTTTTTGGCGAGTTAATAATAGTTGCTGTTAGTGAAGTTAGGGACTGCAACTGGGCTTAAAATTAATTGTCGTGTAATGTCACATCCTCTTAACTGATAGATACAAACTGACACAGGAACCCAAGGTAGGGAAAAATTCTCTGAAAGCAGCAGCCAAGATTGTAGTGGAGGTGCTGATTTGTTGATTGTTAGTTGGTTTTAAATTCTTAGTCTCTCGTGTTCACAGAGCTTTGTCGTTGTTTTAAATTATTATTAAAAAAAATTCTGATAGAAATGTTTTTTGGTTTTTTGGTTTTCTCCCGAGTTGCGTGTCGTTAGTATATAGTTTATGGCAAATATTAAAGAATTAAAAGTAACAACTATTAGAAAAATATAAATTTTTATATTATTTTAAAAAGCTTAAATTTTTTTTATAAAAATATGAACAAATAACATTATTATTCCTGAAAATCTCAATTTGATATCAATTTAGTTTTAATAAATTTTTTTATATTAATATGAATCTAATAAAAAATTTTATATCAATTTAGTCCTAATATTTTTAATTTTAAGATAATTTAGTTATAAAATTTTTTATTTCAAAATTAATTTAGTTATTTTGATAAAGTGAAGATCTAACAAAATGATCAAATTGATCTCAAAATAAAAAATATTAAGACTAAGCTGATATAAAAATTTTATTAGGATCAAATTACTGTCAAATTGATTATCTAAAATAAAAATGATTATTTACTCTAATAATATAGAGTCTTCTATTTTGATCATTCAAAATATTTCATTCAGTTTTAATTCCGATTTTAATCAAGTGTAATTAATTCTTTAAAAACATAAAAAGTGTTTTTCGTTATTACGTTTATGTATGCTCAGTTTTTAAGAAAAATAAATCGAATCAAAATTTTTTGGTAAAGAAAATTAGAAAGTATTGTACTTTCAGTTCCTGAAAATATACTTAATTTTAAAAAAAATTGTTTTCTTAAATTAATCAAACTCAATAATAACTACTCCTCGTTTTTTTATAACTTTCTTTTTAAGAAAAATATTTTGTTTAATATTATTTATTATTCAAAAATTATAAGAAAGTATTAATAATCTTTTTCCATTTTTTATTTTTGCACATATTCTCTCTCAATACACAAACTTTCATGTAATTATTGCACAATTTTTTAAAAAGAATACTTTTGTAAACATAGAATTTTCTTTTGTGTGTGTTTACATATTTTTAATAATTTTTTAATCTGTAGGTCAAAATATGCCTAGTTGAAAGCTAATGCTAATTGATTGACGAATTAAATAATTAATTAATGCTTTACAACTCATACCTTCTGCTTTAGACTTTCTCTCTTCTCCAATGCTTTTCACCCTTCATTCTTTTCTCATTTATATATTAGAATTTCCAAGGGTTTATAACAAATATAAGGGTTTCTAGTGCTTGATCTCCACTCTTAATAGACTAAAAGCTTACCTACCTACTTTGGCATATTCCTATATTGCACTAGATCATTGGCTAAGCAACTCTCAAAGGTATCACAACAATCCTCAAATAGCTCAACAAGGTCAAACAAACTAACACTAGGGGTGTGGTCAACTTAGGTTTTCAATTCTTGGAAACTCTTTTTTTTCCTTAAAGAAATCGCACAAAAGGGTCTCGCCCACTGTAGTTTGCTAACATACCTTAGATTCCCCTCACAAACGTGACTATACCACATTGCTAATCTATAAGATCATCATTCCAAGGTAAAAAAGGGACGCTTATTCCCTATCGTTGGCTTGTGTAAGTGAAGATGTAGCATGAGAAGAAGGGTTGAATTATGTTTTCAAACTTTTTAGCTTTTTGAAACTCAAACAAAGTCTATCAAGTATTTACGCTTCAAAGCAGTAGAAAACACAAATTGATAAGCTTCAGAAAGTAACTTTTTGAAGTGATTAGAAAACGAAATTTCAAAAAATAGTTTCAAAAGAGAAATAATATTCACACAACAGAAAATAAATATCTCCCAATAATTTAAAGAGATAAAGAGAAAGAGAAATATTACTCAAGAGTTTTATCCTGATTTCAGCCAAACATTGCCTACATCTAGTTTCAACAAATCCGTTGAGTTCCACTATCAACCACTTTCTTAACCTGAAAGTAAAATATTCTTTGAATAGCTTTCTCAAGCTATACAATTAACTATCACTCACAAGTAGTTTTGTCCTAGCCTTTTCAAGTTAATGTCACTCTGATCACTAAAGGGTTAAGGTACAAAGAGTATAAGGTTTGGTGTTTACTCTCTAAAAAAAAACACTCAAGTTTCCTAAGATAATACAATGTTCAAGGAAATAACTTAGAGACATCTTTCTAATCTTTCTAAGAAGAATGTTTGCTAACATGTACAAGGAGTAAGATTTTCCTTTCCAGAACTGATTTCAAAGAAGAAATAAACTTTAGAAAGTGTAAGAAAGCTTAAGCATTGAGAGTGCAAAAGTTCCTTCAAGTTTGAAGACTTCTTCCTTTCCATACTTGATTTGAATTGGACCATTGTCCTCTTGATCTTTCCTCTTTTTAACACTTGTAAATCAAGCTTTGTGTGGTGTAGGATCTGTCTTCTAGACCTAGGCTGGTTATGTCAATAATGTCCTTGTTAGTGCATAATCCATTGATAATGGTTTCAGAAACTAATTCTTTATTCTAAACTTGGTTTCTAAACTTCTTTCTTGTGAAAACCTTCTAGAAGATGAAGAATAACTAAGCATAAAGTTGATAGGTGATTATCATTACATTTTGAGTTGTTGACTTCATTTAAAATTCAAGTCTTCATTTAATTTCCTGGCCAAGTGTATTTTCTGATGTACTTGTGCTTTCTGACCAACTTCTACATTTTCTTGAGCCTTTTATATTCTTTATGGAATATCTTTTTGAGGTGGATGATGATCTTTAGATAATGTTGATGTTCTTCAAAGATGATCACACCAGAGATTGATGATGATTTGCTTGATATGATCATGAAAAATCACTTTCTCACATAGTCATGGCACTTTATGAAATCGCATACCACTTTTTGAAGGCTTAGACTTACTTTTTGATGTCCTAACTTGCCTTCTCAAGATTCTTATATACTCAAGTTCACTTTCTGAACAACTTTTTCACATTATTACGATCCTGAATATCTTTGAATGAGATTTTAATCATGTTAAAACATGTGAAAAATATGTCACGAATTGAATTATTTGTATATTAGAATGAAGTTAAGTGCTCCAGAAACTCAAGCAAGACGTTAATTCTTTCTTCAAAATATTTTCACCATATTTGCTTTGTTGTCATTCAAAACACAAGTTATAATTGCTTTCTCAAGAGTTTTGAAGCTAAGCTTATTCATTTGCATATAATCCATAAATAACCTCATTTTTCTCTTTCTTAATCGTCCTTTATCTAAATTTTGAACTATGCTATCTCTAATGAAGGCATAGTGTGAGGGCTATGGATA
Organism: Dalbergia oliveri; assembly: GCA_030441495.1. NCBI lineage: Eukaryota > Viridiplantae > Streptophyta > Magnoliopsida > Fabales > Fabaceae > Dalbergia > Dalbergia oliveri. The sequence goes on from JAMLFY010000014.1 coordinate 891,611, forward strand.
TTGATCTCATCCCAGGCATTAAACCTATGGGGACTTTACCTCTCTCTTTAGGGAAAAACTCAATTGTCTAACTTGGGGAAACATCAGAATACTTTCTTATCATAAAAGCATTATCTAGTACTTGTTCAAATTCCACCTTACTAGCTCAAAGGAGGTCATAGCCTTGATTCTCAAACCCATAACAATTTGACGCATAGGTTCAAAAAGGAATGAACACAGTTGTTATTAAGATAAACTAATGAAATATGGTTGACTACAAGTCAATTCACACCAAAACCATTTCAAGACTTAGGGGTAAACAAATCAAATCAAAGATAATAGACCCGTTATTAATGTGGAAAGAAAAGGCAACTTGTAACACCCATCCTACTATAATGCTATGCTCGAGTCATAACATTATAGTAAGTAGTAGTTACCTATAAATTTTTTTCTTTTTCTTTTGACTATATGAGTTACATATGTATGAGTTGTAATAAGTAGGAGCCTTGCACTAAAAGCTATACAAATTTTCTCATGTTTCGTAATCCTTTCAACATATTAATCAACTACAGCAATAGCAGAAAACATAGTGTGCAACAATAGCGGAAAACATAGTGTGCATTCCACAAAATCAATCACATGATAATATACATCTTATATCACATCCATAGTAAGTTAATTCATACAATTATACTATATACATTCACATCTAATTACATTTGTATTATAAATAACCCTACCCTGTCCTCGGAATGACCACCTAATTGAGTTAGGCCTAACAAAATACAACCAACTATATACAGATAAACCTAACTCCTCAGTGGCTCATCAAAAGGTTAGACGTAAAAGCCCATAATAGTCAGAATATGAGGACCCTAAGGCATACTATGTCTATAAACAAGCTGGATACACCATAACAGTCAAGTAAGTGGAGAGTAGTGCCCATTAGGCACGTCAGCAGGTAGTCTTCTCCCCACTACCCGGAAGGAGTAGAGGAACCAGAAGATGTCTCCTCGAAGGATCAGACTCACATTGATGGCATGTGTGGTGGATGGGTTGTATAGGAGAAAGTAGAAAAAGGGATGTTGGATCAAAAGTAGGACTCATAAAGGAGTAGCGAATGGGCGAGCAAATAGTACATAAACATGGATATGAGACTTAGCGACTAGGTAGCCCTAACTTCGGGTTATAATACCATGGAACTCAGGCATCTAGAAAGAACATGATCAATGCCATCTATATAAAATACATCATACAGCAGGAATGAGAATTAATGATTCTCGCAGGAAAACACCAATTTATTACTCAATGATATTCAATATTAATGCAAAATAAGCAATATATCTTCGGTTGTTTGCATAAAGTCTCAGTTAGTATCATTATTTTCTGTGACTTAATTTTATTAGACACTTTTAAACTTAATGGTAGAACTTATAGGACTTTGATATACTTTTCTGGATCGTACTGTCATTGATGTAACACCATAGCGTTATAACCTGATATAGTTCACTAGATGGAGTACGTCTACTACATCTCATTTGAATAGCCTTGATATTCTTTCTCACTACATCCCTTCTCTCATAATGATGTAACGCCGTCACGATTACAACCTGATATAGTTCCAAGGGCGTAGCATGTCTATTACTACCCGTGAATCCATGAGCTTACCATTACGCAATTAATATTACATAAAGCTTATTTCTTAATTTTCTCTTTTCATAAGGATCTTTAATATTGTTTTAGGAAAATCTTATGATTCTCAAGAGAAATCTCTTCTTAAGTGTTCTATATCTCATACTCTTGCTTTGAGATTTCTTGAAATCTTCTTAATTCTTATGATTTTCTCTGTTAAGTCTCCTAAATTACTGAGATTTTCTTTTAAATCTCTTAAATTTCTTATGAGAAAATTCTGCTCAAAATCTCTTGAAGTCTTTTGAGATATTCTGTCAAAATCTCTTAACTTCTTCTGAAACTCTCTTAAATTTTTATGAGATTTATCACTAAAATCTACTAAACTTTTTATGAGATTTTGCTAGAAGAACTATTAAAAGATTTTCTGCAAAGTCTAGTAAACTTTTACAAGATTTTTTTGAAAGAAAACAGTAAATATTTACGAGATTTTTCATAAAATCTACTAAACGTTATGAGACTTTTCTATAAAATCTCTTAGATTATTATGAGATTTTTCTATAAAATCTGCTAATCTTTAATGAGATTTTATATTATCATAACTTGTAAAACTCTTCATAATAAGAACTTAAAGATGATGAAATACTTTAAAGAGCAAGACTTACACTTTTTGTTCCAAAATAGTTGCTAAGAAACAATTCAAAACATTAATTAGTATTTGGAACTCACTTAAATGTTCTCTCAAGATTTAATAACATTTTCAAAGCAAACTGAGAGAATATCACATGCATAAAATAAATGATTTTCTAACCTTTTAGAGAATGAAAAGGTGAAAATACTTCCAAATTCTCATAATAAGTTTTAAAAAAACCTCAGGAATATTTTATTTGTATAGCATCTACTTAGGAACAAGAATCCTTTTTTTTTTTGTTCCAATAAAAGACACATATCAAAGAAAGCAAGGCATGATTCTCAGATGAATATAACCACTAATAAACAAATAATTTTTATGATGATTTAAAATTTAGATCAAGGTATATATAAATTAGCAACATTCACCTTAATGCAATGACATAACCAATAAGATCAATGTAAGCACTTTTGTCATACTAAGCATTCTCTTGATACGAAGGAATTAGTCTAATCAATTTAGGGCACTTAAGACAAATAAATATCACACAACCCATAAAATTGAATGTAATATAAGTTTAGGGATAGAGATACTTATTGAGCTTAATAGAGTGTAATGCTCCTTTATTGTTGATCTCCTGAATTTGACTCTTCCTTTAAGAATGTCAATCCATTACATGTGAATGAAGTTCCTTCATGTTCCTCATTTGAATTCTTTAAAAGTTTTCTCTTAGTCCATTTATCCTTCTATATGAGGATTTGATGGCCAAAGAAATCGATTGAACTTATTTAGATTACATCAATTTTGAAACTTCAAGCTTCCTTGAGGATGTTCATGTTTTTCATGTTGTTGTTATATCAAGTGCATGTCCCTTGACCTTGGTATTCAAAGGAATACTTTTTCTCACCCATAATTTCTCTTTTTGTTATTTTGAACTTTGAAAGTTTCATATCTTGCTTGTGAGAAACTTTGGTTGAGTGCTCCGTTCTTGTTTGAACAACATGTCTACCCTTATGCCTTGATAGTATTCTCCTTGATAATTCCTCTTTTGCTTGATCGATTTGTCCAATCTTTTGAGAAAATTTCTGCATAGTTGAAGTACTAGGAAGATATTTTGGTACCCATTTCATCTTGGATCCTTTAAGGTTAGTGTAAGAACATTTAAGATTTTTGGGAACCGATGTCATATTATTTCTCATATACATAGTTCTTGTATAATGACACAAATGAGAAATATGCCCTTGATGACCACAATAATTGCAAACAATGGAATTGGATGATGGTTTGGAATTTTTAATTTTGTAGCCCTTTGATATCTTGACTTTATGACATTCTAAACCATTCTTGTTGCAAACCATGCTAGATTTTTCACATGTAACATCCTTAATTTCATTATGGTTATCAAACATAGAATGCAAGCATGTAGAGTTATCATCTTTGCCAAGTTTAGTGGATAAGTTCTTAACTTGATTTTCAAGATTAATACAATTATCAATAATAGTTTAGACTTTAAATTTAAAAGCAATTTTCTCATCAAGAAAAGAATATGTATTTTTTAAGTATTCAATTTCATTTTCAATAGAGAAAATATTTTTAGAGAATCTTAGGGGTTGTTTGCTTTGCTGAAAATAGTTTTTTTTTCATTTGTGAAGGAAAAATGAAAAACTAAAAACTGAAATTTTGAGTTTTAAGTTTTTCCTTCACAAATTGGAAATTAAACTGCTTCCAAAGCAACCCAAAATTTTCTTTTCTAAACACAACAAACCATCATACAAGTCATCATATGCACATTATAGTTCATTGGGGGAAGGAAAATAGTTAATTTTTGCATTATTTACCTCAAGGTTTTCTTGAGTCATCTTGGAGTTTGCTTTTATATCTCTAACAATAGGCTTTTAATGATAATCATCTTTATTTTCATCCTTTTTCTTAGAGACTTCAAGAATGTGTTCCTTTTGACTTTACTTTGCCTCTAATTCAATTTGATTGTCATGATCACCAAGAAATATTGATCTCCTATGAGCACATTGAACCTCTTGTTGTTGAAGACTTTAATTAAGTTAAGCATCCTCCAATGGCTTTTTCTTCTTGATCTCTATATTTAGCTTTGTATACAAAATCATTAGTTAAAAGATAAAGAGCACCAAGACTATCCCAAATATCTTTAGTAATAGAGCAATTCTTAATTCTAGCATAAACATCATCACTTAAACTACTTCTTAAAATTTGCATTGCTCTAATGTTCAATGAAAAATATTTCTTATCATAGTTATTCCATTCTTATTTTGGTTTATGAGTAATTCCATCAATCACAACATCCCACAAATCAATATTGATAGATTGTATGTAAATTTCTATTCTACATTTCCAATAAATAAAATACTTACCACCAAAGAAAGGTACTTTATCAAATTCTATAAAAAATATTTTGAAAGTATTTTTGATGGTTGCCAACAAATAAGGATCTTTAACTCTAAGCAATTAAGCTTTACCAGAGCACAAAGCTTTGATACCACTTGTTAGCCATGGCAACATCACCCAAGAGGGTTTGAATTGGTTAATTTGAAAACTATTTCAAATTTAAGAAATAATTCAATTTTATGTACTCAAATTATGCATGCAATGGAATGAATATAGAAAATATATAAATATTGTAAATTGCTCAAATAGAACTTGTTTGATGGAGGAATTGTGAAAAATATACTTTATGGAGTGTAGTCTTTCTTAAGGTGGAAGATGCACCTTCAACTCCTGGTACATCCTCCATAGGAGTGTAGTCTCCTCTTGTATGATCTTCCATAAGTCAAGACTTGTGTATTTGATAAACAACTTCATCCTATCTCTTCAATAGGCATAATCACAACCATCAAAGAATGGAGGTCTACTTAGAGAGTGTTCTTCTGATATGTGAATGTTTTGTGCCATATATACACTAGATTTTTACCTTTGCAATCATTTGAATGCTCAACCCCTTCGAGACCTGAGCTCTAATACCAATTATAGGTTGAAAGTAGCACGAGAAGGGGTTGAATGTGCTTTACACCTTTTCATGTTTTATAACATACTAAACAAAGTTTTTCACTTGAAGGCAACAAAAATCTCTTAGTAAGGTTCAGAAAGTTACTTTTAAAAGTCACTTGAGGTTGTTTTCAATAAGTATATAACATAGATAAATGTAAATATTGAATGATAAAGAGATGGGGAGAGATAGAGAGATATTACTCAGAGATTTTATCCTGGTTCGGCAATACTACCTACATCCAATTCTCAACAATCTGTTGAGTTCTACTAATAGCCCTTTCTCAACCCAGAAAGTGAGATAGTCTTTGGATAGCCTTCTCAAGCTATATCTAATGAGTAGCAGTTCCAATTTACTCTCACTCCAAGTAGTCTTTTTACTAGCCTCTTTAAGCTAACCTCACAATGATCACTCCAGAATCAGGGTATAATGTTTTGGATTGTTTAGTACACTCTAACTAAAAATACACTCAAGTTTTTTAGGAAAAAAATAATGTATGAACTGAAAACCTGAATGACTTCTTTCTAAAATTATTTCTAAGAAGAAAATGTTATCTAATGAAAGGTAGAAAGAAGATTTTTACAAAAATTGATTACATGATGTAATGAACTCTCATAAGAAGAAAATGATTAGTGTTCAGTGTTCTTGGCAAAAGTCTTTCTATCAAAAGTCAAAAGTCTATTCTTGCAGGAGACATCCTTTTATACTTGGTCTTCAAATTAGAATATTGTCCTTTGATTTCCCTTCCTCTTGAAATGTGTTGATATTCTTTTCTTGTCCTAGCAACTGACCTCTAGAAGACTAGCTCAGCTTGAGAGCCACTTTTGTAGGTGTAAAGATCATTGTCAAATATAGTTTATGAATGAAGCTTCAAAAACTCCTTTTACTTTCTAGACATGGTTCTTGACCTTTTTCTTCTAGAAGATGAGACAGTTGGCCAAGTACAAAAAGTAATGTGTCACTATCAGTGCTTTTTGAGAGTTGATTTCATTTGAATTTTCCCTCCTTTTCTGCAAAGTCAGCATGGTTTTTGAATACATGTGCTTTCTGATGCACTTCTTCAGTTTTAATCTTCTTTGCTTCAGTTTGAGCTTGATGGGGATCTTTCCATTATGATTGAAGACATTGATCATGACTTGCTTCAAGAAGATTAACTTCTTCATTGATGTAGCACTTTCTGAATATGTTACCCACTTTTGTAACGCCCTAATATTTAAGCCAACATACCTAGGACATATTTAAGTTAATTATTAGATATGGCTCTTTTGTTCAGTTCTTAACTTTAACTCTTGGAAATACTTTAGTAAAAATATGTAAATTTTTTTTTGTTAAAAACAAAACGTGACCCACGAGTACTAAATAAAACACGTCATTCATCTTATGCAATAGGAAATAAAACACTTCACGGGCATACATGAAATCCAAACATAACATTATCATGAGCATAAACACATCATCATATATATAGTTAATCATAGGTACTAATTGTTCCTCATTACACACTAAAACAAACTACTAAGATAGTATAATGCCCACTAATAGAGGTTGGGCTAAATATAATCATCCAAAAAAACATAAATAGTATAGAGATAGAAGTTATAAATAGTCTACTAAAAACCTCCCTTCCACTATTCCTACTAGGATATGCCTAGAGTAGATAACCCCTGACATAGTAACAAAAGAAGGGCTATCCTTTCCAAAAGATATGCACATGTACTCCATGAGATCCACTACTAGCTTTTAAGGATTTTGATCTAGGGAGGGAGAAAGGTAATTGATCACTCGAGCAATGTCATTAGGTGTAGCGAGGCGGCTAGAGGAAGGATGTAACCATCTCGACGAGGACATGTAGCTTCCCTATGAATGCGCTGAACTCTTCTCAGAGGTTGATTCACTGTAGTCTCTCCATCGCTACTACTCCTCACCTCCATAGGAACTGTGGGTGCAGAATTGCCGGAAGAATCTGGAAGGTGACTTCTCTGATGGTTGACTATGGCTCAGTTGAGGTGAGGTGAAGGGGCATATACATAGGAAAGTCTCTGATGGCTGAGCAGGAGGCGGGCATGGGGAAACTATTTCATACACGAACATGCACACTCAAAGGCAAAATCATCAGTGAAAGGAGAAGCTTAGAAAACCAAAAGCTAGTAATAGGGTGCACAAAAGGATGGTTGAAGAACACAAAAAAATGAATGGCACAATGACTTATGAAATGACCGGTTGCTTTATTCATAATGCATCTCTTATGTGGGTGTCAACGTAAATCATGAACGTCACCATGTGACTCTGAAGATGAGACAAGAAAAGAAAAGAGAAGGAATGAGAAACTTAAATAAGAATCTTAGGCTTTGTTTAGGAGTTTGGAGGGAAGAGAAGGGAAGACATTGAAGAGGAAAGAAAGGTGAGGGAAGGAAGGAGTTTAGAGGATTGATCCTCCATGTGTTTGGGAGTGAAATATATATAGAGGGAAGGGAATTGGAGGATTTGTGATTTAGATTTACAATTTTACCTTTTCTTATAATATTTAATTATTTTATTTGTATAGAATTAATTATTTTAGTTAAAAATACATATTTTCCTTAAAAAATAGAAAATTTATAATTTGTTTTACACATTTATCCTTTAATAATATATTTAATTATTTTATTTTTAAATAATTATTTATTTTGAAAAAAAATAAAAAAACTACTTTTCCCTCAAATTTTATACTCTACACAGTGGATCATTTAAAAAATATCTATTGATTTTTTATCTCTAAAAATTACTTTTCTCATCAATATTTTTGAAAAGTCTATAATAAAAATTTATAAATTTTTTTGAAAATCCATATTTATAAAAAAATAATAATACCATGCAAAAAATTTGTATTTACAAAAAAGGGACAAACATTAAATATAACTATCAATTAGATACACAATCGAAACTAGCAAAAAGAAAAAAATAACAAATATTATTGATCCAAGGCTTTGGTAATTTTTTTCATAACAATACACAAGGAAAAAATATTCCATTAATTGAAACTCAAATAGTTCAACAATGTCAAGTATTAAATCAACCTAAATACTAAATCAATGGTCCACAAATATAATCCACTTCAAAGTTACATCAAGGAGGACCGGACCAAACACCATCTCAAATAACAACCTCTTATATTTGTCCTGAGGACAACCAATTACTCCTCTAATGCACTCTGATGACCAAGAAGATACATGTATACACGGTTGATCAAGTGGTCCTCAATTTGCCAATCTTCAAGCATCTTCCAGACTTCACTTTCTGGAATTGGAGCCTTCGCTTAGCTCTTTCGTATGCAGGTGTTTCCCTAAAAGCTCCAACAAGATCTTGAAGAACCATTTTATCCTTTCCGCTTCAGTTTCATTCGTAGACATTCTAGACCTTTTACCTTTGGGCCCTTGGCCATGAGATACAAGTACTTCTAGAGATGTGACTTCATTACCTCCAATGTCTTGGACGCTATCCAAATTGAACTCGCTGGTTTCAAGAGACTTTATTCACCAACATCCCCTTTTGTTTCTAATCTCCTAGGTCTCAGCATGCTCTCCAGGAGCTCTATCTTCACCACACAATATCATCATCTTATCATAATTTGGGATGAGCTTTTTCATCCACTATTAGCCTAAGGTTTAGTCTATCAAACCAACAATAATAACTTTAACTTTAGAAAGATATTAAGCATTAATAACTTTGAAGGATATTTAAATAAGTTAAACATAACAATCAGTTGAATTTCAATTTTGTTAAAAGCTAAATTATTACCTCAATTAGCTTTTGCCAAACTTCGGGTTCAGCACACCAACGCTTTGTAACAGGATCCCAAGCAAACCCACTAAGCCCGTTCTTGAATAAGTCGTAACATTTTGAGAAACTTCTCTTAATTAGCTTCCAATGACTTTACACCTTTTCCTTTGCAAAAGGCCTTTGAAATTTTTCTCGTAGTTCATTTGTCATTGCTTCGTAGGCTTTTGAGGTGAAACTCCCACCCACTTTGTTTCCCATGTTTAGTTGATTTAGGAAAGCATCAACAAGAGCATTATCCATCTTTTGTGTCCATGTCTCTCTTCTGACTTAGACATGATTACCTCAATCTGCAACATTCCCAATTAGTGTCACCCAAGTCAAGATTGAAAACAAGAGAATTATGTAAGGATACGAGATATGCATTCATATTATGCAAGGGGGTGAACAAGGGGGGTAGGGAGTCACTAAAAATAACTAGCAGCAAAAACATGTAGCATTATGACACAAAAGAACCATCAGCACACCACATTCACCCATCAAACATGCATTCATATTTTGATTTCTATTTATACTTCCCTAGTTTCCTGCTCCCTTGTCTTAGGCATTGTTAGAGAAACTACTCTAGTTCTTGCTACTTTTTATTTTGTTTTCTGAAAAATACAATCTAGCTACCTTATTTCTGAAAAATAAAGAACTCTGCATTCTTAAGATAAGAATAAAGAAGGCAGGAAGCAACTTTGGTGCACTGTTTTAAGAAGCTAAAAATAAAAAGAATTATGTATTCATAACTTTATTAGATGTTTTAATAATATAGGTGTTTGCAATAGGAAACAACTAAGAGTATTTATAACAATTGAGAATTTTATATAATTCACTAGTACATCAACCAAGAAAAAGAAACCAACTAGTATAATCTCTCCACATAGCTTCTGCTATAGAATTTCTAAAATTCTTCCCTAAACGAGTATGTTCTTCATCCTCATCATCTACCGGGTCATGAACATGTTGGTGAGGTGCAGCTTGATTGTTAATTTCTTCATCCACCTCAACCAAATCTTCATCAGGATCTACTATCATCAAGTAATTGTGCAAAATACAACAAGCAACAATGATCCTATTCTGAGTCTTGATTCCATAGGTAGGTTCAGTTCCACTTGCAATAATAGGGAATCTTTTTTTCAAAACTCCAAAAGCCCTTTCAACAGCATTACGCAAGGATGAATGCCAGTGGTTGAATAATTCTTGAGGTGTTCGAGGTGGATTTCTAAGGGAGAATTCTTTCAAATGATAACTTGTTGTTCTATAGGTGTAATTAATCCCTTTCTCAACATGAATCCAACTTCAAGGACATAGAATTTACCTAATAAAAGGAAAATATTCCATTACTATGATATATCTAATAGAATAAAAGGGAAAATGAAGAACGATTATATTAATTACCTCTAGGTATTTTGAGATTGTCTGTTCTATGTGAAGCATTTTTTAGTATCCTTGAGTCAATGCGGTCCTCCCATCCAGGTAGAACATAAGTAAATTTAAGGTCAAAGAAGCATGCAACCAAGACATTTTGTGTTGGAAAATCTTTCCTCCTCGATACTTTGAAGCTTCAGCTAATGGCACTTTTACACGAACATGTGTACAATCAATTGCCCCAATACAATCCTAGCATAGATTTTTTTTAATTAATATCATTTCTTTTATAATGTTTTTGAATTATGAATTAAAATAAATTTACCTTAAAGAATGGATTAAACTGGTTGCTCCTCAAAATTTCCATAGGAATTTGCGAGCCATTAGGTTATTTGAGATATTTATCTTCTAGCTCAATTATTGATCGAAGCACACGATGAAGATGACGACTAGTGGATTCCCAAGAGCTTTGAAACCAGAACTGGACTTCTTGATTCCTAACATTATGTGTCAGAATGTAGAGTGTTTTGGCAACTTATTCCTCTAAGGTTACCCGTTGTGTTGGTTGGAGACCATTTCTCGTTTTAAGATATCACACAAGTCTAAAAAAGCTTTGGGACCCATTCTTATTATCTTATGACCTTCATTACTAGCAATTTGTTTCATTATTTTTGCTCGTATCCTCTCCTTCTCTAAGGTTAAAGTACGCTCAATCATCCTATCTTGAGAACGTTTTCTAGTTATGTAATAATAAACTACAAGACATACAACTTGGACAACAATCATCCTATGTATTTGTCTCCAACTTAACAGTGTAAGGTTTATGTTTCCTCCTTGATCATCCATCTATAAATTATCAATAAACAAATTTATGCAATCAATAAATTATCACATACAAACAACCACAATTAACCAAAATCAAACACAAGAATGAAAAAAGAGAGAAGTTTCAACGAACCTATAGGCACTACCAGGATGCCCCTTCTAACAGCTTGTAAATAGCACATAATCACAATTGGAACAAAAATGATGAATTAATGATGAAAATGATGAGTTGATGAGAAGAAGGAGAATTCAAAGATTGATTGTTGTCATTGCAAATATTGCAGAGAAATTTCTAATGAGGCTAAGGAAAGTAAGTTAAAGGAGACAAAAGAGAAAAATTAAGAAAGGGAATTAGTCTTATGTTATAATTGAAATGGTTAGAAGGTTATGTCCTTCTAAGAGCAACCTTATACATTTGACCTCATTGGTAATTATTTCTTATTAGCACTACTACCTTCTGCAATCAGAAATTTAGAATCAAATAACAATATGCAAACTCTTCTTCACCATGCATTTAAAAAATAAACGGGGATTTATTTGAAGGAAGTTAATTAGTATTTCCTAGATACCACATGCAGGGCCACTTTGCAATTTGCAAGATAATAGATGTAAGTAACCATACCGTGCTATTATTCTTCACTTTTATTTGCCAAAACTCATCAAATTTTGACTTCAACATCTCATTTTATATTCCTATCTCAATTGTTCTAAAACTAAATGGGTGAAGATAGGATAAAGAAATAGTGAAGATCATGGTTGAATATCTTTTTTTTATATATTTATTTAGATGAATGGTCAGTTAGAATTTGAGTTGGGAGTGTGTACGAAGTTGGGGTTTTTTCCTCAATCCTGAGATTCCTGTCTGAACATTGATAGATAGAGTTGTTTGGATGTTTGAAGGAGTATCTTAGTGAAGATGCCCGTTTGGATGAAAAAGCTACTTCCAGATTTTGCTGAAGTCTCACCTTGCAGTTTGCGCTTGGGCTGATGAGGTTCGCCATAATTACCACTTTCGTTGACCTCCTTTACATTATGTTGACACCCCAGATTTCAAGTGTAACTATCAATACTGGAGTGAGTTTGGATCTTGTACTAATAGACTAATAGTATTGATTTGATGCAAGTCTTGTTGCGCCAATGTTATTGCATGTTTAGTCGCCTCAATGGTCATGCGCCTTGCAAATAAATAAAAGTATGTGTGTCGTGATTCTTATAGGAGATTGTCATGATTCTTCTGGGCATAAACATAGGTGTGTCACTGGAGCAATATACAACTATACAATGCAACTCAAATCGGCCGATGAAGGCTCGGCATCTAAATTGAAATGTCAGCATTTAAAAAATCTGGAAGTTGGCAAAGTAAGGACCAATGATATAATCCAAACAGCACCCCTATATTAGCCTATATGCAGTGACTACACTACTAAATTGGTTCAGTTATTAGCTATAACTTTTCACAACTTAAATTGGTTCATCTTGTCAAAAAAATCAGTGTATGGAGTAATCTCACACATAATCATCCATATAAATGACCTTAGTTTGAAATGATGAAACATATTCATTCATATAAATCACCTTAGAAATGAGTATGAACAGTCTCTAATGCCACTATAAAAAATGGAGAGTCATTTTTACCTACAAGCTAATGAACCATTCATTGTTTACTATTTGTTTTATGCATTAATTAGGAGGATATATATTATCTTTCAAAATGTAAATCTAGAAGATGGAAGGTTAACTGGTTAAGCCTCAATAAGAATCATAAAAGAACTACTCAACTATGGTAGAGGAGGCTTCCAAGAAACAAGACCTACAAGTCAGAGGCGTGCATAGTCGAACGGTAACTGGAGAGGTAGGTGTGGCTACTAGAAATTGAAGCTACCTTTCTTAGTCATTTGTGGCAACAATTTCAAGATTTGGAAAGAAGTACTCAGTTTAAGGAAACACATCATGCAACCAGAAAGACTCATTACTAAATTTAACAGGTTCCAAGCAATACTTTGCTTTCTAGAGAGATTTCATTAACTTTAGCTTCTCCTCAACCTTTGACAATTCTTCAGGAAGCTACAATGAAAGGGAAAAATAGAAAATGAAAGTTAGATTTCAAGTTGACATAAAGTAATGAAAGTACACATTAACAAGAAGAATGGGAAACAAGTAGCAGGAACATGAACAAATGAAAGTATGGTAAATGTAGAGGTTCTAGTCACTCAAGTTGCCAAGTGAAAACAATGCAAAGAATGAATGATTAAGCATCGAAGTAAATGGAATCATTAAAATAATAAGTAGAAAAGAAAAACCAACAGAGGACCCCTACCCCATAATTAGCCAAAATGTAATTACAGCATAAATATATGGTATGAAATGAATGTCATAATGACTTTACAATCAAAAAGAAAATTATAAATATCAAAAGCACTGAAGAAAAATCAAATCAAAATCATCAACAAGTAAACATTGAAAGGAATGTCCATAATTTTTTGTTAAAAAAGAATATAATGTTCTTCTTCGATGTCTAAGAATGTAAATCAGGAGCATTGTCTAATACAAAATAAAAGCCTTAAAAGTTAGTAATAAAGTTCCCATAATCTTAACAGTGACACCACGATTACAATAAAAATGGAAAGAGAATTAACCTCCTCAACGGCCTTTTCTTTGAGCTATTCAGAGAGCCTCAAGGCTTTGATCTCCGCCTATGCTTTTGATAGCTCCCGTCCTTATCCGCAACACACACAAACACAGAGACAAACATCACAGGCAACGGCAACTGGGTTTGGTAAGTGTGGCTACCAAAGAGAGAGGACTCACATTTTGCGATTGACGCTGAGACTGAAGCTGAAGCTCTAATTCTATATGAAACGTGATCCTTAGATGAAAGAATCAAGAACTTGTTTAGAAATGCGATCCTGACATCAAGAGATTTCAGAAACGAGAAGGTTTAGAAATGCGATCTGACACTTTAAGATTGGGATTTAGGTTCGAGGAAGAATATCTTTGAGCTGAACGGCATCATTCAGGTTCGAAAAGATTGGGATTGGGATTTGGGTACGTGGAAATTAGGATTAAGGTTCATATGAAGGTTAGCCAGAGAGATGTATGAGAGAGAGATTTTCGTGTGATTCGTGTGTGTGAGAAAGAGAGAGAGAGATCTTTGTGTGTGGTTAAAAAGGGCAAAAATGGTATTTTCAGTTCACATCTCACCAAAAACTCCCCAAATGGGGGAACTCAAAATGGGGGTGAATGGAGGATTAAGGAGGATTTTAGAAGACCTTCAAACCCCTCCTTTCTCAATTAACAAAACTCCCAAACACAAATAAACCCTCCAATGCCTTCCCCTTCCTTTCCTTCCCCTCCTAAATCCATCTTGCAAGACCCTTAGTAGGGCCTTCACCTCTAAACATATGTCATCATCTTCGTCCTTAGGAACCTTGAGTTTCATTATGAAAATAATGGGCATAACAAAGTTCATTTATTTAAGTTTAAAAACCATTAATCGAGATCGGTGTCTTTTAGCATCAATCTTAATATCATGAATGCATCATACCACATTATGGATACATGTAAATGCCTTATGCAACATATCACAAGAATCATAACGAACTAACATAGCATAAAGAACAGGAGACATCATAACAAAACCTTTCTTTATTATTCTCTTAGGTGACATAACCTTCTTATCCTTTTCTAAAGTACCACCCTAATACGTTCTCCTCTTGAGAGTTCTAGGTTGTGAGCTCATACCTAACTAGTCATCACTAGTCTACACTTATCCTCTCGATAAGCTAATTCCTGACTCTAAGAGTGCAAGATAGGAGGCATAGGATCACCTTTCATAACTATTAATTCTTGGAGGCTAAAGGATCACCTTCTTAGATCACTTTCCATAACTATTAATTATTGGAGTCTGAAATCATTTCCTTATGTTTTATGTCACCTTTAATCTTAGCATGTCATTTAGCTATGCAAATATGAGCATAAAATCATAGCCTTCATCATTACTTATCATTCAACATTTCATGCTCATAATTTCATAATTTTTTTAAGTCCACAAATTTGGCGGAAATCTAATAGCATAATGGTTGGGAATAGAGTTTTCCCAAAGTTGCTTTTTGTCATATAACATATCAAGTATGCATCTCAATTAATGATTTATAGTCACAACATGGCACAAATCATCATATCATTAATCACATAAACATGTATCTCATTTCACATATATCCATAAGCATGTTATGATCAACATCTCATTAAAAGGTAAACATGCTCCTACTCATTATGTTGGAAATTAGAGATTGGACTGAGCTAATGCATACGCTATATCAACAGGATATATGTATAATATAGACGTAATCATTACTTGCATAATTAAAGAATCAAGCATGAATAGTCATCAATTCATAATTTTGCATAATTACTTCAAGTCAAATAATTTCAAAACAATTCATATAAACATAGCACTCATAACATATCATTCACATTAATATCATCAAGTTGTTGATAATTATAATTTAGCCCCAAAGGGTCAAACTGCAATTTCTAAAAGTTTGTGAGTCAAAGTGTAAATTTTCCATTCAACACATTTTCTCAAACTAATGATCCTCAAAATTAATTTACACTTTTAAGAGACTCATACCCTTTAAATTCATCATAAATACTATTTTGGGCCATTGGCCAAATTTTATTAAATTTTAGGATCAAGATGCAAAGATTCCACTCTTTGACACTTAGTATGTGCCAGGATTTCTAAAAATTATTCTTAACATCATAAATGGTGTTTTCAACACATAGACATTTAAAATCATTATTAATTTTAATTAAACTCATTTGGCCAAAATTCTCATAATGAGAATTCAAGGTACGACTTTTTGCATTTTACAAAACAATTCAATCTAACACTTGTAATTATCCTTTTAAGCACCTAAGATGCCGAAAATAATTTCTACAACAATTATTAATATTTTTTATCATGTGAATAGTACCAAATAGTATTGAATAATACTAGGCATGGCAAAACTAAAGTACAAAAAGCTTTGAAAATTACATTTTTATCCTTTTCTAGTTACTAGTTTTTCCCAAGATGCTAAAAATAATTTTTCCAAAAATTATTAATATTTTTAATTCCATAAATAGTGCCAAAAAGTATGAACGGTGACAAATAGTGAAAAAATTGAAATTATAAAAAGTTTTGGAAATTACATTTTTATCCTTTTTTTAATTACTAATTTTTTCCAAAAGCTACTCTAAGACATTTAAAACACATGAAATCATTTTATCCCCTTGAGAAATTAGATATTAACCTTAAAATAGTAGCAAGACTTAAAATTTCATTAATAAGGTTTTATATATTTAAAATCATATTTTTGCTTCTTTTGAGTTTCCAATTCTTTCAAAATTTATTTGCACACTCTAGATACAAGACTCAAGTTTTAAAATAAAATAAAACCAATTTCAAACCCAATATTCCTACTTGGCCAAAATATATATGTAAATATGTCCATGATCAAAATTTTCATTTAGACAAAAGGGACAAGTCTTGAGTTTTAGAGACATAGGTGATGACTAAAGTCATAAATATGCCTTGCAAACTTATTTTAAGTCTTTAGTAATATAGGGTGACAACTTGGAAATATAGACATGGTATACAAGGCTTGAAATACAAACGTGAAATGCAAGTCTATTTTTAAGCCTTTAAGATCATAAGGTGATAACTTGAAATATAAACGTAAAATGCAAGACTTGAAATATAAACATAAAAATGGAAGTCTATTTTTAAGCCTTAAAGAATATAAGGTGACATTCTTAGAATATAAACATGACATGCAATGCATAAAACATAAACATGAAATACAAAACTTGAAACATAAACATGAATACAAGTCCACTTTTATATATCATTAGATTTCAAAAACTCAAGACTTTAAAGTGAAACTTTCAACTCCATTAATCTTAACAAAATAAAAGTAAGCTTTAGAGTCCCTCAACTTCATAGTTCTAAGAACTTCATTCTTTTGGACTCACCATCAAGCTCAAAAATAACCAAAGAAAACCAATAAGCATTTTTTTTTTTTGAAACTAAAGATCAAGCGTTGAGCTCTAGAGGTCAAACACATGATGATCTCACAACCATCATCAAGAACACACATCATCAAGTTATGGCCTTGATCACAACCAAACCAAAGGAAAAGAGCAGAAAAAAAAAAGGAAAACTTAAGAATAAAATCCCTACCAAGCGTGCTTCTTGGTTGAAAATGAAAATGCTTGATCTTTTGGAAGGAAAAGAGAAGAAAAATCTTCTCTTGGAGTATGTATGTGTTTTGACCAAGGCAAGAAGAAATAGGAGGAAAGCTTGAGGGGCTATTTTCTTTGCTAAAAATAGTTTTTAGTTTTCAATTTTCAGTTTTCCAAGATTTGTAAAGGAAAACTAAAAAAATGAAAACTCAAAATTTCAGTTTTTTTTTAGTTTTTCCTTCACAAATCTGGAAAACTAAAAACTATTTTCAGCAAAACAAACAGCTCCTAAGTGTTTTGGAGAAGATCTATGGTGGTGGTGTGTTTTGTTTGAGGTTGAAGCTTGGAGCTAGGTGGTGTGTTGGTGAAGAAGGGAAAGAAGAAGAAAGCTTGAGATGGAGAACATGAGAGGATTTTTTTGACACAACTTAAGACAGAGGTTTTGTCCAAAAAAGTTGATGGAGGGAATGAGAGAAAGTGAGTATAAGAGAGTTGAAAAAAATCAACGTATGAGAGAGAGAATGGAGGGAGGCCGCTGGCCATGTAAAGGGTTTTGGGGGGAATTTTTGTTTCATGTTGGTGTGGAAATTAGGGTTTTTGGATAATTTTGATTAGGGGAATGGTTAGGAATTGGTAATTTAATGTTTAGATTAGTAACTAGGTGTTTAAAGCTTTCAAGACAAGGTTAAAAAATTGTCTTGCATGTTTAGTTGGGCTAAACTTGATTAATTCAAAATTCAAACACCAACATATTCCTAATCTTAAGGAAAAGAAAGAGAGAGAATGTACTTTTGTCCCCTACTTTTATTTTTTGGTCTCATGAAGTATCTTTGATTAAGAATGAGATTTAAACTTTCCCTAACTAATCTTAGGCCTTAATCAACTCAAAAATAATTATTTTGGCTCATAAGTAATAAATAAAAATAATTTATCTTTAATTAGAGTATAATATTGCTTATATTTTCTTAATTACTTTGATTTAGCACTAACTAGGGGTAAAATAGTAATTTTACACAAAAACTCCTCCAAACTCACCCAAACATCAGATATTTCCTCAAATTAATATTTTCAACTTCTGGGTGATAACCAGATCCTGTTCGTCACTAAATCCCGCGTTAAATTACTTTAGGGTCAATTTGGTAATTTTGTGCATGGGAAAACCAAAAATTGAGATTTCCACATCTGTTGCCATCCAAAGCACATCTAGTCTCCTTCAAACATCAAACTAACCCCTTAAGGATGGCTGAGACTGGTCGTGCTCGATTTCCTTGCAAAAATGACTTCACGGGCTTTTTGGTCATTTTGCACATGGGAAAATCGAGGATTGCGATTTTCGCACCAATTGCTTTCTAAACCACTTATTGTCTTATTCTAATATTAAATTATTTGAGTCCTCAATTATTCGGACAAAAATGACCTTAGGGTATTTTGGTCATTTTGCATAGCAAAAAATTGGGGCATTACAACTTTTTGAAGATCTGAGCTTGGTTTTTTATGCTTGAAATCCATTTCTCATGTATATAACATACTTTCATTTACTTTCAGAACTATTTTTCATATTATTAAAATTTTGAATCCCTTTGAATGAGATTATAATCATGTTAAAACATGAAATCATGAAAAATATCTCATTGATTGAACTTATATGTTACAAGAATGGTCCTGTTAATTGCTACAGAAACTCAAGTACAACATTAGTCCATTCTTCAAAATATTTAAACAAAATTTTCTTTGTTGTCACTCAAAACACAAGCTATAAAGTTTTCTTGAAGGGTTTTGGAGCTAACACACAAGATAGTTCATTTAGACATATTAGAACAAAAAGTGTTAAGCTTTGACATAAAGATGCAAATTCTAAGCTTTAGAGCTTCAAAAGTGGCTTCTTGAATCATGTAAAGAGAACTTATCATAAGGCTTGGGATTGAGATTTCCACATTTGTTGTCATAAAAAACACATCTAGTCCCCTTCAAACATCAAACTAACCCCTTGAGGATGGCTAGGATCGCCCGCCCCTCAACTTCGTGTAAAAATGACCACAAGGGCATTTTGGTCATTTTGCACATGGAAAAATTGGGGATTGCGATTTTCACACCAATTGCTTTCTAAACCACATATAGTCTTATTCTAATATTAAATTACCCCATTGAGAATGGCCTGGACTACCGTCCTTGATTCTCTTGTAAAAATAACCTTATGGACAATTTGGTCATTTTGCATAGTAAGAAAAATCGGGGCATTACAACTTTTTGAAGATCTAAGCTTGGTTTTTTATGCTTGAAATCCATTTCTTGTGTATATAACATACTTTCATTCACTTTCAGAACCATTTTTCACATCATTAAAATTTTGAATCTCTTTGAATGAGATTATAATCATGTTAAAACATGACATTGTGAAAAAAATCTCATTGATTAAACTTATATGTTTTGAGAATGGTCATGTTAATTGCTACAGAAACTCAAGTACAACATTAGTCAATTCTTCAAATATTTTAATAAAATTTGCTTTGTTTTCACTCAAAATACAAGTTATAAAACTTTCTTGAAGGGTTTTGGAGCTAATACACAAGATTATTCATTTAGACATATTAGAACAAAAAGTGTTAAGCTTTAACATGAAAGATGTAAAATCTAAGCTTTAGAGCTTCAAAGGTGGCTTCTTGAACCACGTCAAGAGAACTCATCATGAAGCTTAGGATCTTACACAACCATTCAAATAAATGAAGAGACAATGAAAGAAAAGAAACTAAAAATGCAACAAAAGTTCAAGCTTTAAATCAACAGTGCCATGAACAAAGAAAGTGTTAGCTCTAGAACCTTTCAGAAATATCAATGCTTAATGTTTTGAGTGATAGCAACACTAATTTCATGAAAATATTTTGCAGAAGGACTAGTAGTTTGCTTGAGTTTCTTGAGTATACAAACAGGTTCATTCTCATTATTATACAACATGAACAAGTGTTATTTCCATGAAACCATGTGTAAACATGTTGATTCTCATTCAAAGAGATTTAGAACTTAAAAGAAGTGAAAAATAATAGTTGAAATATACATTGGTATAGTGAGAGCATGGATGAAAATTATCAAGAACAAGAAACCAAGACTCAAATCTTCAAAAAGTATCATGTGACTTCAAGAAAGTGTCATTCAAGTGAAGATTTCAATCCAACTCTGAAGAAAAGTGTGATTACCATCTTCAATCATCATGATCATGATATATGAATTACAAAAAGCTATGATTGAGGCATAGAAGATCAAAAGGAAAGTTCACAAACTGAACAACACTTCAAAAACACATTGACTTGAAAACAGTGCACTTTCAGAAATGGGAGGAAAAATTTGAATTTCAAAATTTAAAGTCAAACTTAGTTCAGGACTAATAGTGACATCTCTTTCAACCTGGTTAACTATCCCAGCTTCTAAAAGAAAAAGTTCGAAACTTTGTTTAGAAAGTAAAAAGTAGTTTATGAAGGTGGACTCATAAACCTCTATTAGACAATGGCTTCTGCAACTACAAAAGTAACTCTGACATGTAGAGCTATTTTGACTTCATTTCCAAGAGACCAAAAAACAATCAACACGTGTCACTAGGAAAATAGATCAAGGGCAGTGGTCATAATGAAGATCAAGTATAAAAGAAGGTGGCGTGCTTACAACTTAAGACTTTTGATCATTACCTATGCTGAAACGCTGAAGAAATTTTCTCTAATCATATGTAAAACTATTACATCTTATCAGTTTCATTCCTGAAAAATCTTCTTTCTATGTTCTTATTAGATTATACTTTCTTCCTAAGAAGAATAGCAAGAAAAAAGTTACCTAAATTTTCAGCTCATACACTATCTCATCTAGAGAAAACTTGATTATTTGTTTGTTTGAGTGAACTAAACCAAACATATTCTTTGTAAAGAAAAAGTTAAAGTCCATGACCAAAGTAGTGGAGTTTGAGTTACAGCCGAGGAAAGGGTCCTAGAACTCAATTTTTTTCATGGGTGGGCTTTTTCAAACCTTGGAGCTAATTATGGAGGACCTTATTGAGGAAGTAGCTGAAATTGAAATTGCTATAATTATGATGGTACCTCAACCTCCTCCTTATATAAGAATAACTCCTGGAGAAGAGGACGAAGACAAAGCCTCAAAAACTAACTCTCCCTCGCCGCCACTTGCTCCTACAACCGTTGCTGTTTCTGATCCTATCTGATTCTATTTTTGTTCTTGCTCCTGATTTTGTTTATGTTCCTTTTTTTGAATCTATACCTAGTGCCCCTATATTACTTGATACTATTGCTACCATTATTGTTGAAGTTCCAGTCTACCCACACTTATCACCTCACCCATCATACCACCAAAAATGAACCACCATCCACACCACCAACTGCTACTGCTTTTAATACCGAAAACATTGAAGTTAACTCGCCCAGGTCTAGGGAAACCATTCCCCTAGACATTCCTAAGCCTACACCCAAGGCTACCATATCAACACCTACCACTATCCATCTTTCCCAGGAGCCTCAACCTAAGCCTCCAACAAGTCTCATTGAGGTCCAACATTAGAGACATGGCCTTAAGATTGGATAGGGTTAAAGCCTCCAACAAGGAGATTGACACCCAATTAAGAGCACATGAAGAGCTACTGCTCCAAGCTTCTTCAAGAACTTAGAAGGAGGGGCTAATGATGGCATGGTTTCCAGCACACCCCTTTTGATAATGCCAAAGGGGAAAAGACAGAAAAAGATTAAGAAAAGAAGAAAAATCTTCTATACTAAGAAAATCAAGGGGTCAAGCGAGAAGCGAGGGGAGACTTCATGATCATAGCAACATTCATCATTCTTGCTTTTGTTCATACTACTTTGAGGGTACATACTAATAAATGTATACTTCATCATGTTTAAGTTTTGAACTTATGCTTTGGTACTTATCTACATCCATTATATGCTCTGATATATTTATGTTTAGCTTTAATACATATCTTTTATGGATTATATATATATATATATATATATATATATATATATTATCTTTTATGGCCATATGTATGCTTTGACACACAAATGAAGGTTTCTCATATGCAACTCATGCTCTGATACACATGTTTAAGTATTATGATAAAATACTATATGTTGCTCTCATAGACATAAACATGTGATCAATTCATTTTAGCTTTAGAAACTTCTCTTGTATGCAAAGCTTATCTATTGCATGTTTTTATGCACTATGTTATTGCAGCGTATTTCAAAAATGATTTGGATAAAAGTCATGCTGCATATAGATTCAATATCAAGAGTAAATGTCACGAGTATTATCCTTTTTATTCATTTTTGCCTAAGTTTAGAAAGTCAGATGACATAAAATCAAGCTATTTTTGTTCAAAAAGCTTAAATGCTCCAACCTTTTCAAAAATTTGCTATGATACTTCTAAGAAAGTGCTCTGATACTTCAAAAACTTTTTTTGAAATAAAATAGCTTTGATTCCTGTCACTTAAGGTTGCAAATATCTTGATCTCACCTACATCACACCTTAATAATGAGACTTTATGAAAAGTCTATCAAATGTATTTTGAAAGATAACATGTTTATCTTGATTCTGATCTGGTCACATATTTCTTTCAAAATCTATCCAAAAGATTTTCTCAAAATTAGATTTGTCATTAAAAGGGGAAATTTGTTAGCTTTAGAACCCTTTAGAGATAACAACACCAATTTTATGAAAATATTTTGAAGAATAACTAATAGTTTGCTTGAGTTTCATGAGTATACAAATAGGTTCATTCTTATTATGATATAACTTCATGAACAAGTGTTATTTTCATGAAACCATATGTAAACGTGTTGAATATCATTCAAAGAGATTTAGAACTTAAATGAAGTGAAAAAAAATACTTGAAATGGATGTTGGTATAGTGAGAGCATGAATGGAAATTATCAAGAACAAGAGACCAAGATTCAGATCTTCAGAAGTATTACACGACTTCAGAAAGTGTTATTCAAGTGAAGATTTCAATCCAACTCTAAAGCAAATTGTGATTAATATCTTCAATCATCATGATCATGATATATGAATTACAACAAGCTTTGATTGAAGCATAAAAGATCAAAAGGAAAGTCCACAAACTAAAGCAACACTTCAGAAGCACGTTGACTGGAAACGGTGCACTTTACAGAAATGGTAGGGAAAATTTGAATTTCCAAATTCAAAGTCAAACTGAGCAAGGACTGATAGTGAGATCTCTTTTCAACCTAGTCAACTATCTCAACTTCTAGAAGGAAAGGTTTAGAAACTTCGTTCAAAATGCAAAAAGTAGTTTATGAAGGTGGAATTAGAAACCTCTATTATACAATGGCTTCTACAATCATAAAAAGTAACTCTGATATAACACCCCAAAAATTATATAAAAATTAATTTGAGCTTTAGTTATCATAATTGAAAAATTCGAGTTTTAGCAACACTGAGGATAGCCCAACGAACGTGTTAAAAAAAATCCGAGGCAGGGCATGAATAGTGACCTTGTGGGCCCTACGAGCCCGTCAGGACATCTGAAACTAACCGGAGAACCCGATAGGGTACCCAAAACTGAGAAATTATAGGATTGAGATTAGAAATGGTAAGAAATGAGAATTTTAGGCCTAGAAAATAATTTCGGGTAATGTTTGATTATCGAGGTACGATGTTGTATTTGTTCGGAGAATTTCAATGTGTGGTTTTTAACATCATACAAGTTACTTGGTGGCCAAGTAACCTTTATCATCCATTTTATGCCAAATGGATGGAAAGGATTGAAACTTGAAAAGAAACTTTTAATCATGACCTTTCATTTATTATTATTTTACCCAAGTGTCGATATCTCATCCATTCGGTGAAATTTCAGATATGCGATTTTAACACTAAAAAAGCTATTTGTTCACCAAGCTAAAGTGAGTCATTTATCTTGAGCCAAGTAGATGGTCAAGATTCATTCTTTGACTACTAAACTAAATCCTGGCTATCCATTTTACTATCTTTCTTTACGAATTCTCCTTTTATATTATAATAACTATGCTTTCCTTACAAGCTTCCTTACAAGATGAAAATAAAAACCAATATTCTCCATTAAGCCACCCTTATTTTTGGCCAAGAGGAAGGAAGAACAGCCACCATTCTTGCTTCACAAAGAACATCAAATAATTTACTTCAAACCTCTAAATTTTTGCCTAGACTTGCAAGAACCATAAAACTCTTTTCACAAAACTTGTTCCACTCCTCAATACCTACCAAACTAACCGATTAGAATTTGAATCCATCATTTTTTCCAACTTTGAGGGCTCACAATATATTATTAAAGGAAAGGTTTGGTGTTGTTGGGACGACTTTGAAGTGAAGAAAAACATTCTAGAGCATCCTTTGAAGTTAAGAGCTACAAATCTCCAAAGAATAGGGCTCTTAACCTTTTCGATTTTCAAATATGTTTTCTAAAGTTTGGTTACTGATTTACTTGATATTTTTAGTTGTATTGATATATATATATATATATATATATATATATATATTGATGTATTAATTTTGGTGGAGAGTTTGGATGATGTTAGAAATCATTTTTGTCAAAAGGAATTTTGGACTATGCTCCTAGATTTTCGATTTCTCCTGGCAGGGATTATCCACAAATTTTTTGGTGTAATTGTGGGTATTTTTATGATTTACAAAAACTATATGTTGAAGCAAACATCTTAAGCTAATCCCACAAATTTTCTTGAGCTTGGTTTTGACTTTTACCTCTTGAAAAAAATCAGAAATTGAAGTGAACTATGTCTACCGCATGAAATATTGGAATAGAAGCCGTAAATTTTGCTAATTTTGTTACCATATCAGGGTGTTGAGGACATATTCCAACCATGAATTTTTGTATGATGTGATATATTCATTTGGTAGGGTAATAAAATTGGGAACTATGGTTATTGGCTGGAAATAGGGGTTTCTGACCTCCAAATTTGTCTAATTTTGTTAACATAGTTAGAGAATGATTCTTGCTTTGAAATTTTTACAAGACCTTGTAGACACATTGAAGTGTCTTAGATAAGTTTCATAGCCTCCGAATCGATTGTTTGATGTGCAAATAAAATTGTGCTATAATGAGGTGAAATCTAATATGCTGGAATTGTGATAATGCCTTGAATTAATGATATAATGACTTGGATTCGAGTTTGATATGTATGAATGCGTGCTATGGACTTTAAAGCTTGTTTTATGAGGAATGAATGAATGATATATATTAGTTTGAAGTATTATGAAATCAGAGATTTATGATAATGCACATGATGCATGTATACGTAAGCTTGAGGATGATGTATGTGTTGAGTGAATAATGAAATCCCCTTTAGTATAGTAAGGGCATGAAGAGTTCCCCTATAGTATGTTATGGCCACAAAAAGATCCCCTTTATTATATTAAGGGCACGGAAAGATAGGAATTATGTATATGAGATCCCTTTTGGTGTACGGCATGTATAGTTGAGAATGAAATACTATGATGTTGAGTAGTATGACATGTGTATATTAAGTGCTTGAATAAGAAAGATACCCACTTTGGAGAATTGGTTTTTTTGAAGTTTAAAATGAACCTTTGATACATGTTGCATGCTCACATTTTCTAAATAAACTGAAGTGGCTAGGATGATGACGATGACATTATGAATTGTGTATTTGGGAAAATGCCCACCGAGAATTGTGTAATTCTCACCCCTATGTGTTTGTGTTTCCATGTCGTCTACAGGTTAAGCTAGAGGACTATGATGCCTGCTACGCAAAAGAACTCGAAATTGCAATAGTGTAGTAGTTAATGCTTTTATTATGTTGTATTTAGTGGAATGGATATGTATGTAACTATATTAGAGAACAGAGGTGTATTCAAGCTCATAGAAGAGCTTCCTTTTAGGCTTAACTATGCATCAAATAAATGTTTTGTTTCTTTGTTATATATTTTAACAGAATTACGACTTAGTTATTACACGAATTACCCGATCTTGTTATAGATATTTAAGAAAGGTTTCAAATTTATAAGTAACAACTCTTGTTGATATCATGACTTAAGGATGAAGTTATACTTGGGAGGATGTTACATCTAACATGCAGAGCTATATTTCTAGATTTCATTTCCAAGACACAAGAAGAAGATCAACACGTGTCACTAGGAAAACAGATCAAGGGCAACAATCATAAATGAAGATCGAGTATAAAAAAAGGTGGCGCGCTTACAACTTAAGACTCTTAATCATTACCTGTGCTGAAATGCTGAAGAAATTTTCTCTCATCTTCTACAAAACTATTATAGTTTGTAATCAGTTTCATGCCTATAAAAATCTTCTTTCTACGTTCTTGTTAGATTATACTTTCTTCCTAGGAAGAATAGCAAGAAAGAAATCACCCAAGTTTTTAGCTTATACACCGTCTCATCTAGAGGAAACTTGAGTGTTTGTTTATTTGAGTGAACTAACCTAAACATATTCTTTGTAACTCGATCTAGTAGTGATCGTTGTGAGGTAGCTTGAAGAGGCTTGTCAAATACTACTTGAAAGTGATAGAGAGAGCTAGTAGTCACGTGATAGCTTGAGAAGGCTATTGAAAGACTATCTAACTTTCTTAGGAT
Source organism: Dalbergia oliveri (assembly GCA_030441495.1). NCBI lineage: Eukaryota > Viridiplantae > Streptophyta > Magnoliopsida > Fabales > Fabaceae > Dalbergia > Dalbergia oliveri. The sequence goes on from JAMLFY010000014.1 coordinate 918,707, forward strand.
TGAAAGGGTTGATTAGTGGAACTCAACAATTGTTGAAAATTTGATGTAGGTAAGTTGGCCGAACGAGTATAAAAACTCCTTTGCATATCTTATCTATTCCTAATCTCCTTTGTATTCTATTTTGTACATATCATATTTGTTCTTCTAAAAAACGTATTCAAACTTGTTTTACATGTCTCCTTTCTAGTTTAGAAAGTCACTTTGACATATACTGATGCTATTCCACCGCACTTCAAGTTTTTACTTGATAGTATTTGTTTAAGTTTTTCATAAACTAAAATGGGAAGAAAAGCCAAAGTATGATTCAACCCCCTAATGCTCGTGTACTTTTCAACCTCCAGAAGGAGTTGAAAATAGATTTTAAACTAAACAAATCTCTACCAAAACTTTGATCTTTGAAGCAATGGATGAAAAGGAAGCTTCTATAGGTGAAGTAGAGAAAGCGTTAGAGAAAGGGTTGAATCATGCTAGTCAAAAGCCCTTTACTTTCTAAAACTTTAAATAAAGTCTATCAAGTCTAGAGACTTGAAGGTACCTGGAAAGCAAGTTAAACTAACTTCAAAAAGTAGTGAATTTAGAAAATAATTCACACACAAATAAAGTAACAACACACAAAGTAAATTATATGAGTGACGGGATGAGAAAATCCCTCAAAAGATTTATACTAGTTCACCCAAACTTGCCTACATCCAGTCTCAACAAATCTTGTCGAGAGTTCCACTAAATTTTTTTGTACAAGAAAACACCAAGATAGTCTTTCTCAACTTTTTCAAGCTAATCAGTGAGAAGTCAGTACAATCTACCTTCACTCATAAGTAGTTTTTACTTTAGCTTTTCCAAACTATCTCACAATGATCACTACGGGGATCAAGGGATAATAAAAATTGAAGGTTTTCATGTTTGACTCACATCTTCACTCAAGTTTCCTAAGATATGTATATAAAGTAAGGAACACCTGAGATACTTCTTCTTAACTTCTCACAAGAGAATGTTAGGTAATAAGTTTTAGAAAGAAGATTTCTAATTAGAAAACTAGAAACAGTTAAGAACTAGGCTTTAGAAACTATAAAGCTGATTTCATTATGTTTTACCACAAAAGATTGTTCCAGCTAGAATAGATGTTGCTTTTATACTTGAAATTTGAATAAGACCGTTGCCCCTTAACTTCATCTCCTTCAGACACGTGTTTATCATTTGTTTTGTATCCTAGGACTTTTTCTAGACACTTGGCTGAGTTTGTGTCAAGGAATACTGTCGCCAGGATAAGATAGTTTGTCCTTTTATTTCTTACGTATTGTAAATGCTTCAGAAATTTCTTCCCATAGATATGTATGGTTTCTAAACTTCTCGTTTTTGAAATATTCATCAAGGATGTAGAATCTTCAAGTGAAAGCCAAAATATCAAGAGCAACACTTTATGACTGTTTCTTCTCTTTGAAAAATGTTATCAATTTCTGATGAGTTCATGTAGTTTCTAATGTGTTCTTCAGTTTCTTATGATGCTTCTTCAGTTTCGGATCTCTTCTAGCTCATACAAAGTTTCTTTATGAAGTAAATGTAGATCTCCAAAGAGTGTTTGATCCTTCATCTAGGTAGCGTTTGGTAGAAAGACAGGGACAATGGAGACAATGAAGATGAAGACATAAATAATAAATATGCATAAAGGTATTATTGGAAGAAAAAAATATTAAATTTTCTATCTTCATCTTATACCCACTTTTTGGAGATACATAAATTTTGTATTTTTTTTGTCCTCTATTCATGCCTCCCCTTCCAAATACGTTTCTCTCTCTCCTTTGTATTTTATGTCTTGTCTTACAAACCAAATGATACCCTAGTGAACATGAACAAACTTGACAGAGGTGGGCTTGATTTGATCATGAATAATCACCTTCTGATGTTTTCTGCCATTTTCTAATTTATCAAAGTAGTTTCTAATGTCCTATCTACACTTTCTAATGCTTTGATCTACTTTCTAAAGTAACTCTTATATTGCAACTCAATTTTCTGAGCTATTTTTCACACTTTAAAAATGAAGAACTCTTTGAATGAGTCTTATATCATGTCAGATCATGGTCCTATGAAAAATATATCACGAAATTGGTTACATATAATATGATAAAATTTTGTTTGTCACTTAATAAACTCATGTAAACCATTAGTTCTTTCTACAAAATACTTTAACAAAATTTGCTTTGTTGTCACTCAAAACTTAAGCTCTAAGAGCTTTCTCAAAGGTTATGGAGCTAACAATCTCCCCTTTTTTGAAGATTACAAATAAAATTTTGATAAAATCTTTTGGAAAAGTGAAGAAAATTTCTTCATAGTTCAAAAACTTGAAGAATCATTTTTTTTGAAACTTAGTAAAATTTTACTCAAAACTTTGGGTTTTAGAAAGTGAACCTTCTTGCAACTTTCTTTTTGAAATCAAGATTTTATTTAGTTTCTCATAGGAGTAAAACAGAAATTATGGGGTATATCAAATGTGATAACATTCAAACTTAAAACCAAGTAACCAAAAGCACAACATAGAACAAAATATATCCAAGCCATTTTGAATAGAAACATCAATTGTCATTACACTAAATGATAAGCATGATGTGTAACACCCTCCTAACCACGTGCGTTACTCAAGTGTTAACAGAATAAATAAAATAGTGTCATTTACCTTATATAGCTTACACTAGTCGAGGAAATGAAAATAAAGTAAAATTAAACATAAAATCAGCAAGATAAAGTACTAAAGTGGACCATTAGTAGTCCACTATATATATATATATATATATATATATATATATATATATATATATGTCATGATGATAATTTTAAACATAATATATAAGTCATAAACACGTACAATGCACGAAGTTAAGTCAATCTGCTAGTAAAACTACTTAGGAATCAACTCCAAAATACATCAAAGTGTCCCAGGAATAACCTTCATCCTAAGACTTAACTATTAGCTCCAAAACCCGTTAGAAAGCTTTATCACTAAAAGTTTTGAGTGACAACAAACCAATTTCATGAAAATATTTTGAAGAAGGACTAATCCTTTACTTGGGTTTCTTGAGTACTTAACAAGACCGTTCTTGTTAACATATAACACCTTACACAAGTTTTATTTTCATGATATCATGTGTAAACATATTTAATGTCATTCAAAGAGATCGAGAACTTAAATGAAGTGAAAAATATTTCTTGGAATGGATGTTAGAATGTTTAACGCACGAAGAATAGCTTTCAAGAGCAATAAATCAAGTTTTAGATCTTTAGGAAGTAGCCCTCGTCTTAAGAAAGTGATACACAATGAAGAATTCCAATCTCCTTTGAAGCAACTTGTGGTTACAGTTGTAATACCTAAAAAATTATTTAAAAATTAATTTGAACTTTAGTAGTGTTAATTTAAAAAATCTAAAGTTTTAGCAATGATGAGAAAGTCCAATGGACGTGTAAAAAATGTGAATAGTGACCTTGTAGTTGAGGCCGTCCTGTACGCAGAAACCCTAAAACCAAGACGAAGAGATGCCCATGAGAAAAGGAAAGGTTAAGATTAGAAATGGTTAGGAGTGAGAGTTTTATACCTGAAATTTAATTTCGAGCAATGTTTGATTACTCGGGTATGGTGTTTTACCTGTTTGGTAAAATTTCGTGTGCAATTTCTAATACCGAAAGATAGTTTAATCTTTATAAAAGGATAATGCCTATCCATTTAAACCAAGTGGATGGCTAAGATTCAATCTTGATTAAGAAAATCAAATCCTAGCCATCCACCTTCTTTTCTATCTAGAAAGAAAGAAAAATCATACTTTGACCACATTTATATCAAGATTTACATAAGCCACCAAACCTTATCACTCCAATTCCATCAATTTCAGCCAAGACCCCAAAATATTACAGCCTTCATCTTCTTTCTCTCATACCACCATTAGCTAACTTGAAGCTTCCTAAATCCTAGCCAAAACTTGATAAAACCTCAAGATCTTTTCACAAAATTTGTTCTACTCATCACCACCTACAAAACTAACCAATTGGAATTTAAATTCCTCACCATTTCTCACTTTGATATTTCATTTTTCACTGTTTAAAGGAAGGATTAGGTGCTGTTCGGAAGGTTTGAAGTAAGAAAAATAATTCTTGGAGCGTCTTTTGGAGCCAAGATCTCTAAAGCTCCAAAAGTAGAGCTTTTGAACCTATTTTGTTTCAAATCAATTTTTCTATTTTAATCACTGATTTAATTTGATATTTTTAGTTGTATTGGTTGATAATATATAGATATTGATGTGTCTAATTTGGTGAAGTGTTTGAATGATATTAGAAAACTCTTTTTGTCAAAAAAAGTTTTGAGCTAGTTGGTGAGTTTTCGTTTTGTCCCAGGCAACAACAAATCTCAATTTTATTATGTGTTTGTGGGTATTTTTATGAGCTAGCCTAAGCCTTGGGAGACTATACCCTTAGACAACCCTGAGCCTTCTCCTAGAGCTGCTTCATCATTGGCACCTATTCACCTGCCTCATCCGTCTTCAACCGAGCCTCCAAGTTCTCAGATCAATCAAATCATCATGCACCATTTGAGAGAAATTGCCTCCAAATAGGATCAGCTTAAGGCAACAATCATAGAGCATGGTGCCAAGCTTAGAAATGAAGAACTGGAGCTTCAGATTCTTCAAACCAATCAAGAAATTCTACAAGAGCTAAGATCACAAAGCTGAAGATGGTGTTTTTGATTTCCAGCACACCTCTTTTTTTATGATTTCAAAAGAGGGAAAAGAATAGAGATGAAGAAAATCAAGTGCTATGGAATTCAAGCGGAGCATATGCTAAGGGGCTAGAGAATTGTTTATAGCATGCATTTTTTTTTTTGTTCTTTTGTTATTGCTTCGAACCTTTTTTATGTTTTTGTCAATCCTTTCATCTTGTCTTATACAATTCATTTTATATATCATGCTTATGCTCTGAATACATATCGTTCCTGGCTTATGCTTAGCTAATCATATATCTTGCTCTTACATGTTTTAAGTATAACTAAGATCTGGTTGTGAGCTCAGAACACTTTAGTATGTTGCGCTTATATGGCATATAATGTGTTATGTTCTAGTTCATACATGTATCAGTGAGCAACCTTAAATGAAAAGCATGAACATGTGTCTCAAGTCTTTGCTTCGAAAATTTCTTGTTCATGCTCTGAATACTTCAGAAAAGTTTCACAGCTCATAAACAAAAAGCTCAGTTATGCTTTGCTATTTTGGGATTAATCCTAGTGAGCTTTAGAAACCATGCATAGAAATATGGTGATAAATTGTATCAAGGTTTCTTTGAGCATCAGAAACTACATTAGCATCAGTATGTTTCTTTTCTCGATCATGCATGCTCTCCTGTGTCTATCATGTATACATTTGAGTACTGCTTACAAATTTTTGACTTGGACAAAGTTGTGCTAAATAAGGTTTAATCAAGAGATAATATCACAAGTATTACTTATTTTTTATTCATGCACATGAACGTTCAGAAAGTTTTTTTAATGAAAATAAGCTTGCTGTATTAAAAGAACTTAAATAATAATATCTGGTTCATTACTTAATGTATCTAGAAGTGCTTGAGCAAATCAAAACCTTCATAAACAAGAAATCAGTCTGATTTAAGTTACTTAAGGCCATAAAATGTTTTTGAACCTATCCATATCATGCCTTAAGAAAAGAACTTCCTAAATGTTACAGCCTATGATGTTTTGAAAGAATAGCTATTATCATGACATATTCAATTCTATTTATTTCAACATCTCTTCAAAAGATTTTCTTCAAATTGATTTGTTATCATTAAGAAAGGGGAGATTGTTAGCTCTAGAACCCTTCAAAAAGCTTCATAGTAATATGTTTTGAGTGACAACAAAACCAATTTAAAGAAAATATTTTGAAGAACAACTAATGACTATCTTGAGTTTCTTGACATAGCAAATAGGTATTTTTGAATTGCATATCATGGACTTAAAACAAGAATAATTTTACTTTGTATGTGCAAATATGATTTATCTTATATAAAAAGATTGAACTTAATAGAAAGTGAAAATTATATCATGCAAGGTACGTATACATGCCTTACGGATAAACAAAAATCAAAACAAGGCAAGAAACCAAAGCACGGGACTTCAAAAAGTAACATTACATATTAAAGTATGCTCAAAATGAAGATATCAAGCAAATTCTGAGAACATATTATAGAATCTTCAACCATCATAGTCACAAATCTTTCATCATCATAAAGTTTGGATTGAAGATCAAAAGACCAAAGATTCATCAAGGAATTCATACACTAGAAAGCTCACTTCACCCTGAGCATGCAACGTTTGCAAAAGGAGGAAAATTTGAATTTTTGAAATTTAAATTTAAAGTCAAACCTAGTTTCAAATTGGCCAAGTCATTTTTATACTAAATTTTCGTAACAACCTCAGCTTCAGAAGAAAAAGTTCGAAACCACATTCAGAAAGTAATAGTAATTTCTAAAGTAGAATCAAAAACCTCAATCTTGCAATCGCTTCTGCAATAGACCTTACAAACAACAAGCTATTCTTCTAGATTGCTTTTCCAATACACAAATGGATGATCAACACATGTCACTTGGAGAATCTGATTAAGGGCAATGGTCACAAGGGAGACATTCTATAATAAAGATGTCGTGCTTTCAAAGAATAGTGACTGGACGCTACTCAGAGTGAAAACTCTATGAAAATCTCTCCTCACATCCTGGAAGATTCATCACATCATGTAATCAGTTTCCTTACTTGTAAGAAACTTCTTTCTATGTTCTTAAGTAGATATATTTTCTTCCTAGGAAGAAATGATCGAAAGAAGTCATTCAATTTTGGCCAGGTTATTCATGTATATTTTAAGGAAACTTGAGTGTAGGTTAGTTTAAGTGGCAACCTAAACACATACCTTTGTATCCTTGATCCAGGAGTGATCAGTGTGAGATAACTTGTAGAGGCTAGTCAAAGACTACTTGCAACGTAATAGTAAAGGTTGTCTACTAGTCAGATGTTTAGTTGGAGAGGCTCTGAGAAAGACTACTTGGTTAAGCTTAGAGAAGGTTGGTGAATAACTACTTTCAATGTGGCAGGCTGGTTGTCTACTAGTTGAGTAAGGGTTCAACTTGAAGATGCTTGGAGAAAGACTACTGATTTAGCTTGGAGAGGCTGGTGAATAACTACTTTCAACATAGGAAGGATTGTCTACTGGCATCCCGTGTTCAGCTTGGATAGGCTTGAAGAAAGACTACTCGGTTACAGCTTGGAGAGGCTAGTGAATAACTACTTTCAACATGATAGTGGGGTTGTCTACTTGTCACGGAGTTAACTTGGAGTCTAGTACAAGACTACTCAAGGTTCACCTTGGAAAGGCTAGTGAATAACCACTTGGTTGTGACAGGAGGGGTTGTCTACTAGTCACACGAAGAGCTTGGGAAGGCTAACGTAAATACTATCCATGTTCTTTTTCTAGTTTGAGAAAGATGTTTAGTGGAATCTCACATGTGTTGAGAATTGGATATAAGGCAGTTTTGGCTGAACCAATATAAAATCTGTCCTGCACATCTTGTTCTTCCTTATCTCTTTTACTTTATTTATTACATTGTTTTATCTGCTCATATATCCGTTTATCATTTCTGTTATTTTTTGAAGGCTTCAAAACTCTATTTTTCTAAAATAACTAATCCTATTTCCGCTACACTTCAAGCTTAATGCTTGATAGGTCTTTTGTTAAATGTTTTAGATGCAAAAAGAGGA
>JAMLFY010000014.1:926980-1034005 GCA_030441495.1 Dalbergia oliveri
TGAGGCAAGGACCGATTTGGGAATGTTAAAAGAACAAGTAACTAAAAAGGACTTAAAATGAATTCTAAAACACTTAAGCACAAGAATTGTAAATTCTTTTAGCATAATTGAACTTAGGGAAAATGGTTTACAATTAGTGGATATATGAAGGAATCCCTAATAATTGGTTTAGGAATTGAATATAAAGCCTTAGGCAAAGACGAAACTTAGAAGGGGTTAAAGATGTAGATTTTAGAACCATATATCGAATAATAACCATCATACCCAATTATGTCCAGGCTGTTTTTAGGAGGTGTTAGTAAGCATAAAATTAGAGAGAATTAAAAGTAATGATCCTTTAGGTGCATCAAAGATCTATTTTGGGCGTTAGGATAACTAGAACACGAGTTTTAAGACCCATAAGGGTCAAAGCATAAGATACTATAAGATAGGGAAGATGATAAGAGTAAGTGACCGAGTGAACACATAGCTATGATATATTGAGAGTATGTGAAAGTATTAATGGCATGTGTAGAGAATTATGTGAACTTATGACGTGATTGTTATGATAATGTGGTATGTTATGATTGAGATCAGAAGGATACGAAACAATGATGAAATGGGTGAACATGTTTATATGATTTTAAAGGTTTGCTTAGTTGAGATATTGAATAAGGAAGCATGTGTTAAATGAGTTATGTGGCATGACTCAAATTTGAGGAAATTCAGTGTACAGCCGTTGTGCTATCGAATTTCCATCAAATTTGCAGACTTAGAGAAGTTTTTGAAAGTAAGATTTTAAAAAGTGACATGCAGAGATTTATTTATTCCTGCTAAAATAAAAAGAAAGTAAACAGGTAGAGTATGGACACCAAGCCATACCGAAGCGGACAAAGTCACTTGGTCTTACACGGTGATGCATTTCGTGGACCAAGACATACTTCTCCTACTACGGTGAGAAAGGTAAAATCTTGGGCATTGGAGGGTCATTTGCCAAAGCGGACAAAGTCACTGGTCTTAACCCAGTTGATGCGTTTGAAGAAGGAAAAAGTCCCATGATGGGTGATCCTTAGGCCCCCTACCCAGTCTCTCGGAGTCGAGACTATTATGATTGTGTTTATGTTACACTTATCAAGAGGATAAGTAAGAACTAGTGACGACTAGTTGAGGTATAAGAGCTCATAGCCTAGTTTAGGGTGGCAATGATACTAGGTTTGATACCTTTATGTCACAAGTTTGAGAAAAGATAAAGGACGTAAAATTCCATACTTGCAAAAGAGAAAGGTTTTCATGAGAAGTGACATGCCACTTATATGATGATACATTGTTGATGTCATGTTTTATTGGTTTACTTGCATAAGGTATTGCCATGCATTCATGCTGCTCTGTCCTAGCTACATATTGTTGATTTCATTATAAAAGAAAACACGGACCTTGGATAATTACTTTTATAAAACCTCATAATAGACCATTGCATGTTAAACCTTTTCATAATAAACCCAAGATTTCGGGGGATGTAAACGATGACATTAGGTAGGAGGATTCCTTCTAAGAATTATTAAGTAACATTCTTACCCCCTCTCTCTCTTTTCAGGATACGTCTTCAAATTTCGATGGCAATGTTCGTGGTCTTCATTGACACGCCGAATCTGGGAGGTGCACTATGACACGGATCACCGTCGTATAATTTTGAGGGTCGTTGTGCCATATGCATTTTTGCATACATGGGATGCCCATTCACATATCCAATTTCCAGCTTCGCTTCACTCCTACCTCACTATATGGCGACAACATGATCTTTGAGGACTCGACCTTGACGGGCGGGACTGGTCATGCCCAGGCACTCATTCTTTGGTGAGCATTCCAGGAGTCTGTTTCCTTGCTCGAGCATTCCAGGAACTGACCTACTAGAGGATTCCTCCACCCACATCTGAAAGGATCTACCCCTATGGCCCCTATGGACATGGAGCAAGTAGACATGGTCATGGGCGGAAGTGGTTATAGACGTTCAGGAGAGGTGCCCGTGGAGGGGGTCATCAGTCCCCCTTCGCTTGCACACAGGAGAGCTTAGCCCAGGATTTCATTGAATTCATGTGCCTCCAGGATGAGGATCAGCCAGCCGATAAGTCGATGATCAGAGATCCTCAAGTGCAAGCTATCGCGAGGATTCCCTCTGCTGTCTCTTTGATGGGATGAACAGTGAGCACTCATAGGTTGAGAGAAGGGATACGGTCCATGGTATGATTTTTGATGTTCCCCATGTATTTTCTATTTTTATGTTTTCTTTCTGTTATTTATGTATCGGAAGTTCAGACCACTATGGGTGTGACTCCATTATGCTAATTCTTATGTATAAGAACTATGTTATTGTGTATATAATATAAAGTTTGTCTTACATTTATGACTGTTATCTTTAATTGGGTATGTGTATACTTTCCTAGACTTTGATGGATTCTAGCGTTTGGATTTTGTTAGCATGTGCGCATATGGCTTTCGTTTTGTTTTGTGTTTCGAAAAAAAATTTTACCCATAATTTCCGCTAAGTATTTTAATAAAATGAATTTAAAAAATGGATTAAAAGAGTAATAACTAATAATTAATTTCAATGTGTCCTAGGTGTGTTGGGTTAAATATTAGGGTGTTACACTTCCTAGGAAGAATAGTTAGAAAGAAGTCATTCAATTTTTAGGAGTCTGTCATTGTATATTTTAGAAAACTTGAGTGTTGCTTAGTTTGAGTGGCAAACCTAAACAAAAACCTTTGTATCTTTGATCTAGTAGTGATCGTTGTGAGGTAGCTTGGAGAGGCTAAGTGAAAATTACTTGCAACATGATAGTAGAGTGAGTTACTAGTCACGATTTAGCTTGAAAAGGCTAGTGAAAGACTACTTAGGTTTAGCTTGGAAAACTTACAGAAGACTACTCGGTTTGTGAAGACAAGTATACTTATTAGTCATAGGTAAGAGCTTGAGAAGGCCACTGTAAAGACTATATAACTTTCTTAAGGGTAGAGAAAGATTTTTAGTGGAAATCAATGGTTATTGAGAACTGGATTAGCAAGGTTGGCTGAAAGTATAAAAATATTTGTAGTATTGAATGGAGGTTGTCACCTACCTCCTCAAATTAGAAATTTATTTTAATGCTAAGTTGCACAAAAAATGTAGCAAAGGGCACAACCTATGTCGTCTTTCAAGGAGGCTTCAATACTTAGTTGGGAATTTGCGGGTTTTGAAGAACGAAATTATAGCAATTAAAGTGAAAAGATAATAGCAACAGTGAAGAAGGCACTAGTTCAAGGTACTCCTAGGATTGAAAATTAATTATCATTGACCAAATATTAAACCTATTGGTGGCTATTAGTAATAAATTACTAGCAATTTTACTATTGATCGATAAATTTTAGAATTTGATCAATGCAAATAACTAATAAACGAGACTTCAATTTATTTCAGAAATCACATTGATTTAATGAACCAATTACTATAGCATCACTGCCAATCAAAAACTTAATTCTAATATTCTTCCTCAAACACAAATAGATAAATCTATCAATTTGTAAAAGGGTTTCCCTAAATAACAATCACCAATTTAGTTATCCAAATAAAGATTATAGCAATCACACAATAATTAGAGGAATAAAAATCAGAACATTAAGAAAATCAATGCATTTAATGTCAAAAAGGGGTCTTAAACATCCTTCCAAATCCATTCAAAAACCCTTACACTAGTAAAGAAATCTACTCCTCTATCTTTGGAGGAATATAATAATGAAGATAAAAGAGAACCTGAAAATGTAACACCCGGAAATTATTTAAAAATTAATTTGAGCTTTATTAGTCATAATTTCAAAAATCGCAGGTTTTAGCAACGATGAGGAAGCAGGACGTGTTAAAAAAAAAAATTTGGGCCAAGGTGAATAGTAACCTTCAGGACTCATGGGCCGACCAAAATAGCCAAAACCATAGAATTGGGATCAGAGATGCCAAAAGTAAAGAGAGGGTTAAGGTTAGAAATAGTTGGAAATAAAGATTTTATACCTAGAATTAACTTTTGAGTAATGTTCAATTGGGTATGGTGTTTTACCAAGTTCGGTAGAGTTTTAATGTATGGTTTTTAACACGTATAAGTTACTTGGTAGCACTTAGTAGCCAAGTAACCTTTACCAACCACTTTATGCCAAGTGGATGGCAAGGATTGAAACTTGAAAAGTATGTTTTAATCATTGCTTTTCATTTATTGTTATTTTACAGGAGTGCCAATATCTTATCCGTTCGATGGAATTTCAGTGTACAATTTTAACAAAAAGCTACTTCTCCCATTTTAAAATGACCCACTTATCTTGAGTCAAGTGGATGCCCAAGATTCATTCTATGACCAAGAAAACAATCCTAGCCATTCATATAATTTCTTTTCCAAAAAAGAAAGAAATTTAGACTTTAACTACATAATTACTACACCTATATCAAGATAGACATAAAACCACAACCTTATCACTCTACCCTTGTCATTTTCGGCCAGCCCACTCAAGAAACACATCCTCCATTGTTTCTTTCTCTCAAACCTTCAAACTTGCTTCAAATCTTCCAAAACCCTAACTCAAAGTCCTTGAAACATCAAGATTCCTTCACTAAACTTAATCTACTCCTCATAATCTATCAAACTAACCGCTAGGAATTTCATTTCCTCGTCATTTCTCACCTTGATATCTCATATCCTACTACCTAATAGAGGTTTTGATTTTGGTTTGGAGGCCTTGAAGTGAGAAAAATCCTTCTTGGATCACCCTTGGAGCCAAGATCCCTAAAGCCACCAAAGTAGGGTTTTTGAATCTCTTCTTCTTCAAATCAATTGTCTATTTTAATTGATCATTAAATTGATAGTTTTGATTGTATTGGTTGATGACATATGGATATTTATGTATTAATTGTGATGTATTTTTGGAGGTTAGAAAACCCATTTTGGCAAAAATAAGTTTTGAATCATGTTCCTGGAATTTTCGACTTATGCTACTGCAGGTTATGAATCATGAATTTTCTGATGTATTTGTAGATATTTATGAGCTATACAAATTATATGTTGAAGCTAACACCCTAATCTAGTTCTACAAATTTTCTTGAGCTCTGTTTTTTACTCCTAATGCTTTAAAAAAATCAAGAATTGAAATAGTATCCATGGTGCTTGGATTATTGAAACTGAAGCTTCAAATTTTTCTAATTTTTTTACTATAGTAAATGATTGAATTTTCCTATGAAATTGTAACAAAGTGTTGATAATATCTTGAAGTATAACTATGATTTTTATTTTGAATTGATTCAATCATTTGCTATGGTTGAAAATTATGAATTTTGGGTTTTAAAGGTTAAGTGGTTTCTGAGCACCAAATTTATCTAATTTTTAAACATAGTTAGAGAATTCTTTTTGCATTGAAATTTTTATGGAACTTGTGGACACATTGCAGGTCTTGGGTAATTTTTATAGCCTCTGAATTGATTGTTTGATAAGCAAATATATTCATGTTACAATGGTGTGAAATTGTACCAATTGCTGGAAATGAACTCAAGACTTGAATTGATAATGTAATGGCATTTTGGTTCAAGCATGACTTGAATACTTGATGTTAACTATTTGGCCATATGACTTGTGACATATAAATGCATGCTAGAGGAAGTAAAGAGTGGTTTATTAGGCATGATTGAAATTGCATTGTGAATGAATGCCTACATGTGGCTTATGCATGCATTTGAGAAAAAAGAGTACATAATGAAATTATGTGAAAAGAGAATGTATAAACTTCAAATCGTGCATGTTCTGATGTATGGACAAAATAGAAACAAGACTTATGTTGAATGAGGAAAAGAAAAAGAGGAACTTCCAGGGATATTATAGGGGAAGGCAAAAAAAGGAACTTCCCCAAAGATATTTTGAGTCGGAGACGTATTAGCTAGGAATAATTATATGTGTAATTAGAAAGAGAAAAAACGAAGATCAATTATCATATAGGAATGAGCTCAATCCTAATCAGTCTATTTCCCTTATGTGGTGTGATCCATTATAAATACCAAACTAAGAGTTTAAACTAAGTCTTTCCTATGTTGATGAAAAGAGAAAAATGCATTGATTTGATTTTTATGGCCATAAGTGAAACCAGGTCACTTTGGGATAATTTCACTAATTTAGCATTGGTATAATCATATCATATGTAATCTCTTGATTAGAATTATTTACTATGTGTTTGAGTTTCATGATATATGTGCACTAAGTGATTGATTGTTAAAAGCTACCCACTTGGAGGAATGATTTTAGAACTTTAAAATAAATTTTTAATATGTATTGCATGATCACATTTTCTTGATAAACCAAAGTGGCTGGGGCAATGACGATGACATTATGATTGAGTAACTGGGGAGTTTCCCTATTGAGAATTGTATAATTCTCACCCCTCTATGTTTTTGTGTTCTCGTGTCGCCTCTAGGTTATCTAGAAAATAATGGGACTGCTACATAAAGAGCTCGGGATTGTAGTAGCTTAGTAATTGATGTTTTTATTTTATTGTACTTAGTTGGAGTTATATATATGTAAACCTAATAGGGGACATATATGTATTAAAGCTCATAGAAGAGCTTCCTTTTCTACTTAACTATGTATTCAATAAATGTTGTGTTTCTTTGTTATATATTTTAATAGAATTACACTTAGTTATTACACATGTTAATTGAGCTTGCTACAGATATTTAAGAAAGGTCCGCTAATTAATAAGTAACAACTCTCGAGTATGATGTCATGACTTAAGGATGAGGTTGTATTTGGGAGTATGTTACAGAAAATAATAGCAATAATCCTTACTACAATCTCTAAGGTAAAGCACCTCACCAATGGAATCCCTAAGATAGAAGAAAAGAGAGTTGTAGAGAGAGATTAATAGCAACTAAAAGTGATTCAAAAGCTAAGGTAAAATTCTATGTCAATCCTTAAATATTGCTTTCTAAAAATGGCCCAAAGTGGGTCTAAAAATTTGATTTAACGAGCTGATGTCTTCACATATTTGGTTATTTTGGCCCCTTAAACATTCGAATTTGTCCTTGGTACTAAAAATAGCAATTGTATCCCTTTGAATAAGCTTTCCCACGCCACCAAAATCACCTCATTCGGACATCTATAGCTCCAGATATTGCGAAAATACTAACTGAGGTCAAGTTGGACAGCATCAGGATATCAACAACCTTTAATCTTGCAACTAGATTTTCACCATGATACTCTTAGAACTAGGTTTTGAGCTGAACATAAAAGTTTTAGAAGACTTCTTGAGCTTTCCAAAACATCTTTATTTGTCTCAATCTGATCCTTGCAAAGAGAGATACAAATTTTCCATTACAATGTTTTCTGCAAATGTGCTCAAATGAACTCAATAACTATTTAGCTCCCAAATTCTCTAAAATTGATCGTTGCTATAAGCTCCAAGAGGTTCCAAACCTTGTTCTTGACACTTTGCACTTGATCCAAAACCCTTATGCACAAAATCATACTCAAAGAGACAAGTCAAATGCAATAGTGTGTAATTACAAATTATTCCAAAATAAGTGCAAAAGTCAATAATTCTATTAAATCACACAATAAGGAATAAATCAAAATCCTATTAATTGCATCAATAACACAATAAAACTCATGCAAAAAGCTAAGGTTTGGTAGCAAAATAAGTGGCATAAATGCTTCTTATTAAACTACCCCACACTTAAGCTTTCACATGTCCTCATGTGAAACTAAGATCAAACCAAGGCATGGATGAGAGCAGTATACAATGACTACACTAGACTCCTAACACTAAAAATGCATTATGCATGAAATTAAAAGACAATACACTAATCCAATGAACCTAGTGGCACAATAGTAAGCTTTCACACCAATAATTAAGAGAATTACAACACGCAAGGCATGAACATGAAAATAGCACATAGAGTAGAATTCACATATAATGCATGGATCAAGTACAAAAATCCACCCAAGGTTAGTGTTTGGCACTCATTCACTCAAGTGTTTTAGGTTATGATCCATACTCAATCACCTCAAGTGAAAATGCATTCCCATAAACTTGTTACGGGTTTCATTCTCCATTTTGTCATACATACATGCATACTTGAATCAGAGGGCTTACCTTTGGTTGTAGTGAGGCTTAGGTGAAGGTGGGTAATTATGTAGGCCAATGAGCTAAACCTCTAGTCAAAGAAGAGCAAATGTACACACAAAGAGCATAAGTGCCTAAAGGTACACTTTGTCCAACTTGATGCAATTACATGCCTTTCTTTTGCAATATGGCACACTTTCAACCCAAAATTTTCAAAATTTTTGTTTTCAACTTTTTATCCTAATTTTTTTTTTGGTGTGCCACTTGCTGAATTTGTTTACACATTGTTCTTCCTCTACACTTAAATTGGGGCATGTCTTATACTCTCCACACTTATACTTTAAGCACATATAAGAAAAGCACAAATGGTCTCCTAAGCCTAAAAGATTAGGATATTTCATGGTTTTTCACTTTTGGCTATGGATGGGCTAAAATAAAAGAATGGGCAATAAGGCTCAAATGGGCTAAACAATGGTAACATACAAAGGTTGGCTGTAACACCTAATATTTAACCAAACATGCCTAGGATGTATTATTAGAGATTATTATTTTATTTTTTTTGTTTTTATCCTTTAACTTGGAAATACTTTAGTGAAAATACAGGTAATTTTTTTTTTGTTAAACAAAACGTGAGCCGTTTTATAACTAGGACCCATCATCACCTCTATAACAAAAGGAAAAATAAAACTCTTCATAGACATATACAAAATAGAACAACCTTATGAACATAATCACACCATCATATAGCACATAGGTAGCACAAACATTAATCGTTTCATGACTCACCAAACAAACCGCTAAGATAGTAATATGCCCATTAGTGGGATTAGGCCAGCTCAAGTGATCACATGAAACATAAACAGGATATACATAATCACAAAGATCATCCTCCTGACAATGCTCTCGTGAAGGAGGAAGGTAGGGGGACCGAAACAGCTTGCGGATGAACATGAGCTCCAGGAGCATGGATGCGGCTCTTCTCCTGCCTCAACTCCCTTGTGCGCTGGTCATGGCCCCTCCATCTCTACCACCTCCCACATCTCTGGAAGTGGGGCGAAGGCCGCTGAAGAGTATGAGAAGGAGATTCCTACAATCTCGTTCTAGTGTGATGATAGGGGTGTGTAAATCGAGAATCATGGATGACAGATGGCAGTGTGGCCACGGAGGAGAGCACTACACAAACGGGCGCACTCAAAAACAAAATCGTCAGTGAAAGGGCTAGCGATGGAGAACCAAAAGCTGGTCACTGGGTGTACAAAAGGACATAAATAACAGGTGGACAACACATCAACCCATGAAATGATAGAATTGGTTGGTAGATTGAAATGCAATTCCTAGTGGGAGCCTCAAGGTAAATCAAATGTGGTCATCGCCTCTGAAGACGAATGGAAATTCATAAGAAACCTAAACAATCATAGGAAGACTTTTGCTTCCAATCATGTGTCATCATTTTCATCTTTAAGAGCCTAAGTTTCATTATAAAAATACTGGACATAATAAGGTTCATTTATTAAGTTTAAAAGTCATTAGGAGGTAGTGTCTTTTAGCGTGATTTTAATGCTATGAGTGCATCACACCTCATCATGAATGCATGTCAATGTCATGTGAACACATATCATAATAATCATAATAAATCAATATGGCATAAAGAACACAGGCTATCATAACTTGATTTTTCCTCTTTAATAATCTTAGGTGACTTAACTTTCTTACTATCTTCTAAGGGCCACCCTCCTGTTCTCTCTCTGAGAGTTCTAAGTTATGAACTCATACCTAACTAGTTGTTACTAGTCTATACTTATCGTCTCAATAAGCTAATTCTGACTCCAAGAGTGCGGGGTAGGGGGCATGGATTACATAACCATTAATTCCTGAGTCTAAAGATCCTTATTCGATCACCTCTCATAACCATTAATTCCTAGAGTCTAGAGGATCATTTCCATATATCTTATGTCACCTATTAATCTTAGCATATTATCAAGAGATGCAACATATGAACATATAATCATAGCCATAATCATAACTTAAGAATAAACATTTTATGTACAAAATAAAGGGTTAAGGAAAAGTCGAAGAATAATAATAATAAAGAAAAGGAGAATAAAATTTTAGGAAAAATAAATTTTGGCTTGATACACTGTTAGCTACGCCGGTATCCCGGTGCAATGAGGAACTCAAAGCCACGTGCTCTCTATAAAATATTTATTAGTTAATTGATTTTATTTCCTTCGAAAAGGAATTAAGGACATAAACTGTTGACAAGAAAATACTAAGCATTAAATTGCATTAGCATTTGCCAGGTAAATATAATATTATAATTATAGTTGAAATAGCATCTATAATTCTTAGCGCAAAATAATAAAATATTTAATATTTGACAATATACCCTTAAAGAGTACTACATAGACGACCTAGTGTTAAAATTGTCCCACTATTATATAATTGTCAGGGAATAAAATCCTTTACTTGCTACACAATGTGATTAATTTCAATATCATGTCATAGATGAGTTTTAACAAGAGAGAAATAGGTCCATACATGCATTATTCCATATAGCAATTAATATTTATTGATAATCACATGATATTTATTGAAAATTCATTATAACCTTGCTAATCATAAGATTTACACATAGTGCCATATAATATGCACAGTTTAGAATAATCAATATATGTATTTACCTTGTATTATTATTATATGTTAATTGATCCTAAGTGTCACATCAATTTTATGTTATCAAAAATCAATTTATCTTCTTTTATTATTATTATTGTAGCCTCAAACTAAAAGGTTCTAACCAAACCCAATTATCCATAAAACAAGGTCCGAACACTCTCATACTTATTCCTAAACAAAAAAAATCAAACAAAATAACAAAGTTAGCCCAACCAATAAATGACATTGTGTTATCAAAACCCTCAAAAATAACATCTGAATCTAATTCTAAACGGTATAAAACAAATAATATAGCCCAGTCACTAAACAAAATAAAGTTACAAACCTCGTGGCCCAAGGAGATAACCCAAACTAAAATATCCACAAGAAAACAATAACTAAACCAAAGAAAGGTAATAAAATAAATAATAAGTGAACCAGTAAAAAAAAAAAAGGATCCTAGACTAACGCTTTCATGGACACATGAGAACATTAGGGTTGGAGATTTTTATTTTTCTTTTAGTGAGCTGGAATAAGGGATGGGTTGCTAAAAGTATCACATACACACAACACAAAACTCTCTCACCCTCACTAACACACGGTCACACACACTCATATATGCTCACTTACTAAAATAGAGAGAATGAGGGGCTAAGAGTTAGAGAGGGAATGCATAAGAGAGAAAGTGAGTAAAGGATTAAGAGGCGGTGAGGGCGGAGGTGGAAGTGATAAGGGAGAAGGCCAACGGTCTGGGCGCCGAGCAAGGCGGCGCGGAGGCCGATCGGGTGGCATAGGGCTGGAACGTGTACCCATGGGTGGAGAAGAAGGCTGTGGCTAACGGTGTATGGGCACGGTGGTGGCTTCGGTGAGTGGGAGAGAGAGAGAGAGAAAAAAGGAGGTTGCATGTGGTTCCTGAGGAAGGAGTTCCGGCTTGGGAAGAGTAGTACGAAGGGGAAAGTGCGACGTGTAAGGAAGGCCGCGATGGGGGTTCGTGCGGCTGCTGGGCGATAGGGTCGTAACGGTGATGCATGCGAGCAGGGGCAGAGGCCGTGTGACCTCCAAAAGGGAAGAAACCATGGTGGTGGGCCAAGGTCCGCGACTCCTCTCTTTTGCTTTTTATATATATTGGATCTATGATGGTTTAATTGTGACTTTATTTGTGCTTGAAAATGGAATGGGATTTGCTTGGTTTGTTTTGATGTGGCCGTGGCTGGTAGGTCGCGATGATGATAATGGGAGGATGATGATAATTCTGACGGTGGCTAGAATAGGAGGTCCTAGTGGTGCTAATATTGATGGAAGGGTGGTGGCAACCCCACCATGTAGGGAGAGTGATGCCGCATTTCTCCCTTTTTGTTTTCGTTTTGCACTTGTGTGGTTTTCTAATTGGGTTTATAATTTATGGGTCTTGCATGGCTAGTTTTTTGGATGATGATTTGAGTGTTGTTCTAAAGATTATTGTTTCCTTTGGGGGGTTTGAAAATTTTGATTGTCAACAGGGAATTTTGGTTTGTGTTTGTTCATGGTTGGAGGACACTATATTTGCTAGGATGAGGATAGATTCCTGAATCAAGTTGGTTTTTAAAAGAAATTAAATGGCAGATGAGACATAGAAGTATAGGATGAATTGCATTTGATTTCTTACTTCTCCTTGTGTTTTGACCTTCTCCGAATTCTGACTCTATATGGTTTTTTCGTTCAACAACTAGAATTGAAATGTTGATGATGAAAGTGAAGTGAGAGGGAAGAGATTAAAAGTTGATAGATGATGAAAATGGGTGAGGGTTAATTCCTTCTTGAAGGTTCGTGGCTTGCTCCTTAAATCCTGATGTTCCCCTTACCTATTTTTATAATAAATCTTTGTTCCATGCTATTTATGGAATGAGGGAGAACCCACACTAAGTTGTCTTCCATGTCACTATAGTTGCTAAATATTCTATTTAGCTAAGCATAGAGGCCATGTTCATTGCAGGAGTAGAATAAGAGGAATGTCTGTCCACTCCTTCTTGTTTTTCATATCTTTCTTTTGTAACTTAATGTCAGTACCACATTCTTGGTGAAAGGGGAAGTAGGAGATGGGAACAAATGTTGTATTATGGCCCTCTATTCTTTGTTAAAAAAAAATTAATAGAGTATTTCTTTAATCATATGATATAATGTTTTACGTCTTAAAGCTAATTTAATTTTTTTTATTGCTATTTGGTGAATATATTCTTGTTATGTGGCTTATTTTTGTTTACATTATAGCTATAGTAGATGGTGCGGCAAGGGGGACACATAATTATTTCTTTTTTATGATATTGGTGCTTGGAATTATTTTTGCCTTAAAATGATAAGAATTGAGTGTTACATATATAAAAGATAGATAAAGTTCAATCAATATCTAATATGTTAAAAGCAATATGTATTTGAATAGCACACATAAAAATTTGAATAAAATTTTGTTATTTGCAAAGCATGGTAAAATTTAGAAAAAGATTCATATTCAATGAATAAGACATTGTAAATAGCAACCAACCCAATGTACTCGAAATAATTTATGATAATGCTGATTCTACAAATGCTATGGAATAGAATGATGAAGTTGGATGTTAAATTATTCACCATAATATTAGATAATCAATAAGCCTTACAGAGACATCGTGTAACCTTATTCTAGTATTAAAATACCTCATTGAGGATGGCTTGGATTGGTGCCCTCAATTCTAATACACGGCGGAAGAATTCGGGCATTACAAGCTATATGGGCAAGTGGCTAAACATAAGAAAAATGTCTCAATCATATTCAAGCATGCACATGAAAACACATTTTCAAACAAAACCCTAAGCAAGTTCTAGAATGCAAATCCAAAGAGGGAAACACACATGAATAAATAAGCATGACACATGATAGTCCAATCAAAAGGCTCAAAACCTCACAAGTAAAAGTGCATGTACTTAATCCAACCAACAGTGAATCCACCAAGCATGCAAACAAGATAAAGTCAATGCCAAGCATGTCAATATAGTGCATGTGGTGTGAGCCTATGCACGTGATCTCTAAGGTGCCAAAGGAATGGTGTAGAATGCAAATAAAAACAAATATGATGCAAGACTCAAAACTAAAATTAAAATAAATAACGTGCAGAAAAATAAAAGAGAAAAGTAAAGAAAACCCTCACGGTGGTTTGTCTCCACCCAGCACTTTGCTTTAACGTCCCTAAGTTGGACGATTAAGACCCTCATTGAGGGTGTGTAGCTTCAACCCATAAATATGCCATTCTGAGCCCCCCAAATCCTTAGGGACTTCATGCAAGTGCATCAGCTAGTGCCCATCAATGTCACACCTGATCATCTTGGAATTTTCTAACTCAACTGCACCATCAATTTACACACAGGTGACCAAGAATGGTCCCTTCCATCCTGACTTCAAGCTCCAAGCCATTCATTTCCGGGCTCATATAGCAAGATCTCCTGCCCTTTACAAGGCTTTTTACCCAACATGGGCTAGTCATGCAGCACTTGAAAAACTTATGACGACGTGCCTAGGGAGGTGTACCTATATTTGAAAACTTAGAACATTCTAACATAAAGGCTCATCATATCCCATGGAAGAAAGAAAAGTAGAAAATGAGGATCTGGATCCTTACAAAGTAAATTACCAGGCATCATCAACTAAAGAATCAATGACATCAATGCCAAACATGGAGTGCTCCTAATGGAGATGTTTCATAGCATCAATAAAGAGAATTGAACTTTTATATCCCACACTCTCCGGATAATGTGCCAGCATAAACATCAATCATGGTTCTAGTAGTTTTCAAAAATGGTCTATCCAAGATCAATGTATGGTTAGGCTGGCATTAGTGTCATTCTCCATCTCAAGCACATAGAAATCAACAGGGAATATTAAATCATTTACTTGTACCAGAACATCTTCCAATACTCCTTCTGCTAAATAATCCTGTGGTTGGCAAGCTGAATTTGCAATTAGAGTAGGCTTTAGCTCTCCAAAGTGCAAGGACTGATAGAGTGATTTAGGCATAATATTAATGCCAACTATAACCTCCTAATACTTAACCCAACATGCCTTGAATGCCTTCAAGTTAATTATTAGTTATTACCCTTTATTTCAGTTATTAGACTTTAAATTGTTAAAATATTTAATGAAAATACGGGTAAATTTTTTTTTTAAAATTAAAATCAAAAGGTGAGCCGCGCATATAGAAATAAATTATGTCATTCTGTCTTGCGTATAAGAAGAGAAGAAATAAAACAAATCATAGGCAAACATGAATTACAAATGAACACAAATCATGAGTAGAAACATGTCATCATAGATTCATATATATATATATATATATATATATATATATATATATATATATATACTAACATCAAGTATTCCTCTTTGCGCACCAAAATATACATATATATAGCATAGCATCCTACCGCAGCAAAGTTTGGGATAAGTACGTCATCCATAGAAATCATGAAAAGAAAAGCTAAATACAAGCTAGCCAAAACCTCTCCTCCTCGCTACTCATACTAGGTGGGCCTAGGTAGATAACCTCTAAGTCAAAAAGGCAAAAAAAGGCTATCCTATTCATAAAATATGCGCAGGAGCTCCAAGGTCCACTCAGACTGCTTCTGATATTACCTTTGGAAGGGAAGAATGTAACCAAGCACCCTAGCAATGTCGGTGGGAGTAGCAAGTCATCCTTCAGGATGGACGTGAGCTTCGCAACATGGGTGAGTGGCTCCCTATAGGCATGAGGTATCCCTCTGGGGTCTGTCACCATAGTTTCCCCTCCCTCCTCCTATCTCCATGGGCATGGAAGGTGTAGAATCTCCCAAAAAGTGCTAGGATGGAGATCCTTGGACGGATCTATTAGTGACTCAGTTCATGAGGGTCACGGAGGATAAGACTGGATAGTCACGGATGGTGAAAGGGGGCAGGTACGGGGAATTGCTTTGCATGTGGAAGGCAAGCTAAAACATGAAGTCATTGGCAAACGCAGCAATCAAGAACCTATAGCTAGTAACCAAATGTGCAAAGTGTAACATCCTCCAAGTACAACCCCATCCTTAAGTCATGACGTCATACTCGAGAGTTATTACTTATTAATTAGCGGACCTTTCTTAAGTATTTATTGCAAGCTCGATTAATGTAGATAATAACTAAGCACAATTCTATTAAAACATATAACAAAAGAACACTACATTCATTGAGTACATAGCCGAGTACAAGAGGAAGCTCCTCTCTAATATAATTACATACATATCCATTCCACTAAATACAGCATAATATAAACATTCACGCTACACTATTGCCATTCCGAGTTCTTCTGTAAGCGTCATCATCCCTGACTTATCCGGAGACGACACGGAAATACAAACACGTAGGGTGAGAATTAAACAATCTCAGTAGGGCAATCCCCTAATTACACCATTATAATGTTATCGTCATCGCCCCAAGCCACTTCGGTTTATTAAGAAAAAGTGAGCATGCAACATATAACAAAGATTCGTTTAACGTTCAAAAACCATTCTTCCGAAGTGGGTTTTTTTAGCATTCCATCAAATAAAGCATATATCTCATAATGTTCTAATAATTACTGACTTACACAGGCAGACAATCTAGAATAAGATGAGTAGCATATAATACATGCAATGAACTTTTCTCAAAGTAATATGGTTTCACTTATGGCCACAAGGATCAAATCAGTGCATTTTTCTCTTTTCATTGACATAGGAAAGACTTAGTTATACCAACGGGTATTTGTCGTGGACAATTCCACAATAAATAATTTATACCAAATGGTATCTGTAGTGGTTTACACCACACAAGGGAGATAGTTTGCTTATCAAGACGAGCTCAGTCCTATACGTGATCATCAAACTTCATTCTTTCCATTTCGAATCACACAGATCTCATCCTCAACGATACGTCTATCGACTCAAAATATTTAGGGAGGTTCCTCTCTTTCTTTTCCTCCCCACATTCAATCTAAGTCTTGTTTCTATTTTGTCTATATGTCAGAACATGCACAATTTAAGTTCATATATATTCTCTTTTCTCAAATGCACGCATAAGCCACATGTAGGTATTTCATTCACAATGCAATTTCAATTATGTCTCATAAACCACTCTTTATTTCCTCTAGCATGCATTATGTGCCACAAGTCATATGGCCAAATAGTTAACATCAAATACGTTGTTCTCAAAAGCATGCTTACATTACAAATAGGTATTCAATCATATTAGAGGCCCATTCATGCCTCATGGATAAGTAATTGAAATAATTAGCATGCATTCACATGCCATACACTTGGACTAGATATCATTTTACCACAAATTTTTAGCCATTCTCACATCTTCAGCACCTTGGCAGATTTACTGTCCTAGGTACAACATTTAATTGCCATACCAAACGGCCATTTAAAGAGCCACAAAAATTCTACATGACACTTCAATGTGTCTAGAATAACCTGTAAAAATTTCAGGATAAACAGAGCTCTATAGCTACTTTAGTAAAATGTACAATTTTAGTGGTCAGGGGCCACCAATTCACAATCCAGACTCAAGTTCCCAAAATTTTTAACCCTAGTAATTGATAGAATCAAGGCACAATAAAATTTATAGTGATATGTTACTAACTTCATGTAAAAATTTCATGGGCTAATTCAATCAATTTCTATGATAATAAATACAAAAAAATTTATTGCTTCAGTTTCAACAACAAGACAGCATCAGTCACATTTCGGTTCTTGATTTTTTTGAGGCAGTAAACTTTAAAATCAACAGCCAAGAAAATTCATGTAGTTATTTTAAGATGTTAAATACAACATATAATTTTTATAGCTCATGGAATTACCCACAACTATACCAGAAAATTCATGCATAATTACTATTTGTAGGACAACTAGGAATCCAGGCCTAGCCCCAATTTCCTTTGAGAAAAACCCTTTTCTAACCCTATCCAAACACACCACCAAAATTCACACATCAATATCAACATATTATCCATCAATACAACCACAAATTTTGGACTTAGGTCATGCCAAAACATATCAGAAAAATTAGACAAGAAAAGGTAGCAAAAACCCTACTTTGAGTAACCTAGTAGCTCCTTGGTTTCAAGATTATCCAGGCTTGATTCCTTCTCCTCCAAAGCTCCCAAACCAACTTCAAACCCCTTTGATATCAGTGAGGTGTGAGGTAAAAAACAAGGTTTGATGAGGAATAGAAATTTTGTTCGATTAGATTGGTAGAGAATTAGGTGCAGAACAAGTTTAATGAAAGAACTTTGAGGTTTCAACAACTCTAGGCTAGTGTTTTTGGGCTTGGAACTCAAGAACAAGCTCTTGAGGAGAACAATGGTGGCTGGTTCTTTTCTCCTTGAAGGGTGCATGAAATTTTGAAGAAGAAGTGATCAGATTAGGTGGCTTGGAGGAGGAGTTAATGACTTGTTTCTTTTGTATTGAATGCTTTTGAAGATATTTTGTAAAGTAGTAATCATTTATGTAATAAAGCAAAATGGATGGCTAAGATTAAATCTTGGATTCCAAGATTAAATCTTGGCCTTCCACATGTCCTAAATAGGTGGATATCATCCATTGGTGGTGATGGAAATATCTTTCTGTGTTAAAAATCATACACCAAAATCTCACCGAATGGGTAAACGCCGCACCCGATTAGATCGGATATTACCCGAAAATTAAATTCAGGTATAAAATCCTTATTCCTAACTATTTATAACCTTAACCCTTTCTTTTCTCAATTTCGGGCATTTCCTAGTCCGATTCAGGGTTTAGCCGGATAGGCAGGTGGAGCCAGAAGGTTACTATTCACCGAGCTGAAATTTTTTTTTATATGTCCGTTGGGCCGCCCTCATCATTGCTAAACTGTTATATTTTTAAAATTATGACTAACAAAGCTCAAATTAATTTTTAAGTAATTTTCAGGGTGTCCATGAAGACTAAAAAGGCAGACAACATATTGAGCCATGAAATGATAAGTCTCATGAACGGCATCAAAGTGCATCTCCCAGGTGGGAGCATCAATGTAGATCATGAAGGTTGCCATCTACTTCTAAAGATGAGATGGAAAGAAAAGAAGAAGGGATGAGAAACTTATATAAGAATCTCAATAGGATTTTCACCTCCTAACATGTGTCATCATCTATGTCCTCAGGAACCTAAATTTTCATTATGAAAATAATGGACATATATATGTAGTTCATTTATTAAGTTATAAATATCATTAGGAGACTTGTGTCTTTTAACATGAATCTTAATGTCATGAATGCATCATACCATATTATGAATATATGTCAATGTCAAATGCAACATACCATAAGAAGCATATATAAAATAAACATGACATAAAGGACATAGTTATCATGGCATGATCCTTTTCTTTATTATTTTAGGTGACTTAAGTTTATTCATTCTCTTTTCTATAGGGACCACTCTAATATTTTCTCTTCTTGAGATTTCTAGGTTATGAGCTCATGCCTAACTAGTTGTCACTAGTCTATACTTATCCTCTTGATAAGCAAAATCCCGACTCCAGAGTGTGGGAAGGGGGCATAGGATCACCTTTCATAACCATTAATTCCTGGAGTGTAAAGGGTCCTTATTGGATCACCTCTCATAACCATTAATTCTTGGAATCTAGAGTGTAACACCTTAATATTTAACCCAACACGCCTAGGACATATTAAGATTAATTATTAGTTATTACTTCTTTTAAATTACTTTTATCAAAATACTTAGCGAAATACGGGTAATTTTTTTTTTTTTGAAACATGTAAAACAAAACGTGAGCCATCGCGCACTACCATGAGCAAATCGTAACGCAGAGAACATAATCATACAAGTTAAGAGTAACAAAGAACACATTCATCCATGGAAGCAAATATCATAATAACATAGTTGATTACATAATTCTGGATACATTAACTGAAAAACTAAATAGAGTCATACCCAAATAAAATGGGCAGAGCTTACAATACATAGAAATAGAAAACACACAAACAGAAAGGAAAACATAACAGCAAAATCAGGGGAAGCCCTAAAAGATCAAACCCAAGCTATAGCTACCCCTCCCTCAAAACCTCCTGGTGACCGTCCTTGAGTGATGGGGAAAGGTTTCCAGGCGAACTGCTCGAGCTCCTCGGTCGTGGCCTAACGAAGCGAGGGTGTGGGCATGCGGAGTGGGGGAACAACATGGCCTCCTCGGCGTAGGCGCCTCTTGGCGTCGAGCTAGCCTCCGCTGTGTAACCGTGTCCTCAAGCCCTTCCCGATGTCCATGGGGGCCATGGGGGTGTAACTCTAATAGATGTGGGTGGGGGAGTCCTCCACTGGGTCGGTCTTAGAATGCCTCGAGCGAGGAACATACTTGGGGAAGTCATCACCAGAAGCCGAAGGGAAGGGCAGTTTGCATCGCGGGGTAGAGTCCTCTCGAAGATTGTCGTCGCCATATTGTGAGGTAAGAGTGAGGCGAAAGCTGGAACTGAATGCGCGCGCCCCATGTATGCAAAAATGCGAATAGCACAACGACCCTCAAAATGATATGACTAATGATCCGGGTCAAAGTGCACCTCCTAGGTCGGCATGTTAATGAAGACCACGAACATCGCCATCGAGATCTGAAGACGTAATGGGAAGAGAGAAATAGAAGGGGTGAGAATCTTCGTAAAGAATCTCGTAGGAATCCTCCTATCCTAATGTCGTCGTTACGTCCCAGGAACCTTGGGTTTATTATGAAAAGATTTAACATGCAAGGGTCTATTATGAGGTTTTATAAAAGTAATTATCCAAGGTCCGTGTTTTCTTTTATAATGAATCTTATTACATGAATGCAACATAGCAAAGCATGAATGCATGGTAATACCCTATGCAAGTAAACCAATAAAAGATGACATCAACAATTTATCACCATATAAGTGGCATGTAACTTCTCATGAAAACCTTTCTCTTTCACAAGTTTGGAACTTCACATCCTTTTCTCTTTTCTCAAACTTGTGACATAAAGGTATCAAACCTAGAATCATTGCCACCCTAAACTAGGCTATGAGCTCATACCTCAACTAGTCGTAGTTAGTTCTTACTTATCCTCTTGATAAGCATAACATAATCACAAATATCCCGAACTAGAGTATGGGTAGGGGGCCTGAGGATCACCCATCATAGGACTTTTTCCTTCTTCGAAACGCATCAGGCTAAGACCAGTAACTTCTGCTTTGGCAAACTAATTGACAATGCCCTCACGGTTTTACCTTCTCCTCACCGTAGCAAGAAGTACGTCTCGACCTACAAACACATAACTGGTTAAGACCAGTGACTTGTCCTGCTTCGATATGGCTTGGCGTCCATACCCTCCATGGGTTTACTTTCTCCTTACCATAGTAGGAGAAATGTGTCTGGCATGTCACATTTAAAATCTCACTTTCAAAAACTTCTTTAAAAATCTCAAATCTAATGGAAATTTGTCAGCACAACGGCTGTATATCGATTTTCCTTAAATTTGAGTCATGCCACATAACTCATTTAACACATGCTTCCACATTCAATATCTCAATAAGAACATACTACATTATCATAACAATCACATCATAAGTTCACATATTCTCATGCACATGCCATTAATACTTTCACATACTCTCGATATATCATAACTATGTGTTCACTCAGTCACTTACTCTCATCATCTTCCCTATCTTATAGTATCTTATGCTTTGACCCTTCATGGTCTTAAAACTCGTGTTCTAGTTCCTAACACCCATAATGATCTTTGATGCACCTAAGGGATCATTACTAGTAATTCTCTCTAGTTTTTATGCTTACTAACACCTCCAAATAGCATTGCAGATTGGGTATGATGGTTATATTCGATTCAGGGTTCTAGTTTCTACGTCTTTGACATTTTCTAAGTCCGTCTTTGCCTAAGGCTCTATATTCAATTTCTAAACCAATTATCAGGGATTCCTTTATATATCCACTAATGTAAAGCATTTTCCCTAAGTTCAATTATGCTGATACAAAATTTATAATTCTTATGTTTAAGTGTTCTAGAATCCTCATTTTAAGTCCTTTTTAGTTACTTATTCTTTCATAACATTCCTAAATCGGTCCTTGCCTCACTCAAACACAGTTTTACACATTTTAACTCCATGAAACATCATCAATCCAGTGGCCAAATAAGCAAGGCAAAAACCAAATTGTATAGCTCACATAATCAGAATGAATTCATCTCAAAGCATTTCCAGATAAAGTCATTCTATCATACTTAGAGCACATATTTTGCACGTTGGGGGTTCTTAATCGATTACAGATCAAAAAATGGTTATGGACTCAAAAGGGTGGCCTGGTAATTGATTACATGGGCCTGTAACAATTACCAAAACCTAAATTTTGCCCAAGGTACGAGGAACATCTAGGTAATTGTAACACCCTAAAATTTAATTAAAAATTAATTTGAGCTTTATTAATTATAATTTCAAAAATCTAATAGTTTAGCAATGATGAGGGCTGCCCAACGGACCTATCAAAAAAAAAAATTAAAGCCGATGAATAGTAACCTTGCGGGCCAAGCGGGCAAATGGCTAAACCCTAGATTAAAGATTAGAGAATGCCCGAAATTAGGAAAATATGAGAATAAGATTAGAAATGTGTGGGAATGGTAATGTTATGCTTATAATTAATTTTCGGGCAATATCGATTTTATTGGGTAAGGTGTTTACCTGTTCGGTGAGATTTTGGTATATGATTTTAACACGAAAGGTATTTCCATCACCACAAATGGATGATGTCCACCTACTAAGGACATGTTGAAGGCCAAGATTTAATCTTGGAATCCAAGATTAAATCTTAGCCATCATTGTTGCTTATTACATAAACAATGATTTTTTTTTACTAAATATCTTCTAAGCATTTAATATAAGAAGCTTAGTCACATTTTTCTTCCCCAAGACACAGAAATTTCGGCCAGCCAAGGGAAAGAAGAGACCAACCACCATTGTTGTCCTCAAGAGCTTATTCTTGAGTTCCAAGCCCAAAAACTCCAAGCTAGAGTTGTTGAATCATCAAAAGTTCTTCGTAAACTTGTTCTACACCTAATTCTCTATCAATTTAACCGAACAAAATTTTCATTCCTTATCAAAACCTTGTGTTGTACCTCACACCTCACTGATATCAGAGGGGTTTGAAGTTAGATTGGGAGCTTTGGAGGAGAAGGAAGCAAGCTTGGTTAGCCTTGAAGCCAAGAAGCTAATAGATCACTCAAAGTAGGGTTTTAGCCTTTTCTTGTCAAATTTTTCTGATCTGTTTGGAATGACTTAGGTCTGAAATTTCTGGTTGTATTGATGGATAATATATTGATATTGATGTGTGAATTTTGGTGGTGTATTTGGATGGGGTTAGGAAAGGGGTTTTCTCAAAGGAAATTGGGACTAGGCGTTGGATTCCTAGTTATCCTAAGCAGTAATTGTGTACGAATTTTCTGGTATATTTGTGGGTGTTTTCATGAGGTACAAAAATTATATGTTGGAGTTAACATCTTAAATGAATTTTCTTGGGTGTTGATTTTAATGTTTACTACCTCAAAAAAATCAAAGGGAAAATGAGGCTATGCTGCCTAATGTTGAAACTGAAGCAATAAAGTTATCCAATTTTATTACCATAGCAAGTGATGGATTAGCCCTTGAAAATTTTATACGAAGTTAATAACATGTTGAAGGATATCTATAAATTTTATTATGCATTGATTCAATCATTTGTTAGGGTTAAAAATTATGAGAACTCTGGTTTGGGCTGAATTGGTGGTCCCTGACCATAATTTTGTACAATTTATTGAAGGAGTTACAGAGTTCTGTTTCTCTTGAAATTTTTACAGGTTATCCTAGACACATAAAAGTGTCATACAGAATTTTCGTGGCTCTTGGGATAGTCATTTGATATGGCAATTAAATGTTGTACCCAGAACAGTAAACTGCCAAGGTGCTGAATGTGAGAATGGCTGGAAATTTATGATAGTTTGATATCTATTCCAAGCCTATGGTATATGAATGCATGATAGTGACTTTAAAGTTTGGTTTATGAGAAATGAATGAGAGTCACTTGTGATTAATTGTTTATATGTAAACTTGATGATGATATATGTTCCAAGTAGAGAAATGAAAGTCCCCTATATTATGTGAAGGGCACGGAAGTCCCCTCTATTATGAAAAAGGGCACGGAAAAGTCCTCTTTAATATAGAATGGGCACAAATAGATAGGGTTGATGTATATAAGATTTCTTTTTGATATACTGAGAGCATGTAAAGTTGTAAGTAAATTACTATAATGTTAAGTAGTATGACATGTGTACATCAAGTTATTGGATAATAAAAGAGCCCACTTCAGAAAATGGTTCTTGAACTTTAAAATGAACCTTTGACATATGTTGCATGATCACTCTTTTCTTAATAAACCGAAGTGGTTGGAATGATAATGATGATGCTGTGAATTGTGTATTTGGGAAATACCCTACTAAGAATTGTATAATTCTCACCCCTTTGTGTTTGTGTTTCCTTATTACTCCAGATTGAACCAGGACTATGAGGCTCCCCAACAGGAATAGAATTTCATTAGTGTAGTAGTTAGTGCTTTCATTATGCTATACTTAGTGGAATGAATATGCATGTAGATGTAATAGGGAATGGATATGTATTACAGCTCATAGTAGAGCTTCCTTTTGTACTTAACTAAGTATTCAATAAAGGTTGTGTTTCTTTGTCATATGTTTTAATAGATTACGCGTAGGTATTACACGAGTTAGTCAAGCTTGCCATAGATATTTAAGAAAGGCCCGCTAAATTAATAAGTAACATTTCTCAAGCACGATGCCATGATTTAAAGATATTATTTAAAGATAAGGTTATGCTAAGGAGGATGTTACATTTTGGCATCAAAGATTCATCCTTGTAGGACCTTGAGGAATGGACTGGCTCTGCTTCCTAGTAAATGTCATGCATTATAATTTTATATATATGTATGACTCTGATTTGAATGTTGTGGGTTGCTGCCACACTTAGCTTGGTATTGAGCCTGATCAACTCAATAATTCTTGTTTGGTGTGATAGAAATCGATGACTTCAAATCGGCGTAATGAGAATGGTGTTGGAGGCGAGGCTAATATGATGAACACCTTTTGTGAGATGGCGACATCTATGAGAGAACAAACTACAACAGCCAATAGGATGATGGAAAGGTTGGATCGGCATGCTAAAAGAAATCCAATTGGGAATCTTGGAAGAATAGAAGTGGACATGGAATACAGAAGTTCGCAAAGTTCAGGAAAGCAAACCCTCCTTTGTTTGAGGAGCTTTCAATCCAAACAAAGCGGAAGAATGGATTAAAGCTATGGAGAAGATTTTCTCGGTTCTTCCATGTATGGAAATCTAGAAAGTGGCCTTTGCTCCTTACATGATGGAAGGATGCAGAGTTTTGGTGGGTTGGCACCTAGGGGTTGTTCGAAGCTTCTAGACTGAAGTCACTTGGGAGATCTTTAAGGAAGCTTTCTACCACAAGTACTTCCCTACTTCGGTGAGAAATGCAAAGGAGCTGGAATTCATGGCACTCAATAAGGGTCCATGAGTATATAGTACACAGCAAAGTTAAGAAGTTCTGCAAATTTTCCACCATCTATGCGTAATCCTGATGAAGCTTGGAAGTGCATGAAGTACGAAGAAGGGTTACGTGAAGATATTGAGGCAGCTATGAGTCTTTTGGAGATAAGGGATTATGTAACTCTGGTAAATAAGTGTAGGCATGCAGAGGACTCCAACAAAAAGTTGGCAATCATCCAATCTGCTGAATACTTCTCATAAAAGGCTTGGCACTTGAAGACCAAGATGATGAAGAGGCCCCAAAGGAAGCCGTTTCAGCCCAATCTATTTAGAGGTAAATAACAACAACGGCCAATCACGAGCCAAGATTGTCCAAAATGTGGGAAGAACCATGGGGGTAGACCTTGCTTTGGGCAGAAACGTATGCTATAATTGTGGAAAGCCAGGACACATAATGAGGGAGTGTCCAACAGGAATTCAAAGCCAACTACAAAGCCGCAACAACAGAGTAGTTCTTCACCATAAGTGCTGAAGAAACATCATCACCTAAGAATCGGACCTAAGGTAGAAATGTTTAGGATTTGATTAAATTGTTTGAACTATGTTGTGAATTCTTTGTTTGATTCATGAATTTGTCTTTTGAAGTTGTTTCCAAATGAATTTTGAGGGTAAAATTCTTTTTAAGGTGGGTGGTAATGTAACACCCTAAAATTTAATTAAAAATTAATTTGAGCTTTATTAATCATAATTTCAAAAATCTAATAGTTTAGCAATGATGATGACAGCACAACAACCTGTCAAAAAAAAAATTTGGCAAATGAACGGTAACCTTTGGCCCCATGAGCAGGCAGACGCTAAAACCCTAGATTGAGACCAGGAGGTGCGCGAAATTAGGAAAATATGAGAATAAGATTAGAAATGTGTGTTAATGGCAATTTTATGCTTAGAATTAATTTTCAAGCAATATCAGTTTATCGGTAAGGTGTTTACCCGTTCGGTAAGATTTCGGTGTGTGATTTTAACACCAAAAAGTATTTCCATCACCACAAATGGATGATGTCCACCTACTAAGGACATGTGGAAGGCCATTCCAAGATTAAATCTTAGCTATCCATTGTTGCTTTATTACATAAACAATGATTTTTTTTACTAAATATCTTCTAAGCATTTAATATAAGAAGCCTAGTCACATTTTCTTCCCCAAGACACACAAATTTCGGCAGACCAAGGGAAAGAAGAGACCAGCCACCATTGTTGTCCTCAAGAGCTTGTTCTTGAGTTCCAAGCCCAAAAACTCCAAGCTAGAGTTGTTGAATTATCAAAAGTTCTTCACTAAACTTATTCTACACCCAATTCTCTATCAATCTAACCGAACAAAATTTTCATTCCTCATCAAAACCTTGTCCTGTACCTCACACCTCACTGATCAGAGGGGTTTGAAGTTGGATTGGGAGCTTTGGAGGAGAAGGAAGCAAGCTTGGTTAGCTTTGAAGCCAAGAAGCTAATAGATCACTCAAAGTAAGGTTTTTGTTGCCTTTCCTTGTCAAATTTTTCTGATCTGTTTTGGAATGACTTAGGTTTGAAATTTCTGGTTGTATTGATGGATAATATGTTGATATTGATGTGTGAATTTTTGTGGTGTATTTGGATGGGGTTAGAAAAGGGGTTTTCTCAAAGGAAATTGGGACTAGCATCTGGATTCCTAGTTGTCCTCAAGCAGTAAATGTGTACGAATTTTCTGGTATATTTGTGGGTGTTTTCATGAGGTACAAAAATTATATGTTGGAGTTAACATCTTAAATGAATTTTCTTGGGTGTTTATTTTAATGTTTACTACTTCAAAAAATCAAAACTGAAATGAGATTAATGCTGCATGAAATGTTGAAACTGAAGCAATAAAGTTACCGATTTTATTACCATAGCAAGTGATTGAATTAGCCCTTGAAAATTTTACACGTAGTTAATAACATGTTTAAGGATAACTATAAATTTTATTGTGCATTGATTCAATCATTTGTTAGGGTTAAAAATTATGAGAACTGCTAATTCTCAGCTATGAATTGGTGGTCCCTGACACTGATTTTGTACAATTTATTGAAGGAGTTAGAGAGCTCTTTTGTCCTGAAATTTTTACAGGTTGTCCTAGACACATCAAAGTGTCATACAGAATTTTTGTGGCTCTAGGGATAGTCGTTTGATATGGCAATTAAATGTTGTACCCAGAACAGTAATTCTGCCAAGGTGCTGGAATATGAAAATGGCTGAAATTTGTGATAGTTTGATATCTATTCCAAGCCTATGGTATATGAATGCATGATAGTGACTTTAAAGTTTGGTTTAGGAGAAATGAATGAGAGTCACTTGTGATTGATTGTTTATATGTAAACTTGATGATGATATATGTTCTAAGTAGAGAAATGAAAGTCCCCTATATTATGTGAAGGGCACGAGAAAGTCCTCTATATTATGTGAAGGGCACGAGAAAGGTCCCCTGAATGTGTAAAGGACAGAGAAAAGTCCCTTCTATTATGTGAAGGGTGTGGGAAAGTCCCTCTATTATGAAAAAGGGCACGGAAAAGTCCCATTTAATATAGAATGGGCACGAATAGATAGGGTTGATGTATATAAGATTTTTTTTTTTGATATCCAGAGAGCATGTAAAATTGTAAGTAAATTACTATAATGTTAAGTAGTATGACATGTGTATATCAAGTTATTGGATAATAAAAGAACCCACTTTAGAAAATGGTTCTTGAACTTAAAATGAACCTTTGACATATGTTGCATGATCATCTTTTCTTAATAACTGAAGTGGCTGGAATGATGACGATGACATGTGAATTGTGTATTTGGGGAAATACCCTCCTGAGAATTGTGTAATTCTCACCCCTATGTGTTTGTGTTTATACTGTTGATCTCCAGATTGAACCAGAGGACTATGAGGCTGCCTTGCAGGAATCAGAATTTCATTAGTGTAGTAGTTAGTGTTTTCATTATGCTATACTTAGTGGAATGAATATGTATGTAGATATAATAGGGAATGGATATGTATTAAAGCTCATAGTAGAGCTTCCTTTTATACTTAACTAAGTATTCAATAAAGGTTGTGTTTCTTTGTCATATGTTTTAATAGATTACACAGTATTACACGAGTTAGTCAAGCTTGCCATAGATATTTAAGAAAGGCCGCTAAATTAATAAGTAACATTTCTCAAGCACGATGCCATGATTTAAAGATATTATTTAAAGATAAGGTTATGCTAAGGAGGATGTTACGGTAATTGAACTAGGATGGTAGTCGATTACTAGGGCTAAAAACTATTAGAAAAATGAAGAACATCATGGTAATAGATTACATAAGCTAGTAATCAATATCAAACCTTAGGAATTTGAGAAAACATAGTTTTTAACGCATTCTAAGCTACTTTAACACCTTGAGACCATGAAAAATATCTTTCTAACATTTCCTTGAAAACATCCTCACATTTTTACAAATCAAAACCATCATTGTATCATGACTAAAACACTTCCACCTGTCATGGTTAAAATTTCCATTTGGGGATACTAGGGCAAGTCTTTTGAGCTCTAGGAGTTTAAGTGATGACATAAACATAAACATGCTATGCACTTTGTTTATTCCTTCATTATAAAATAAAGTGAGAGCATAAAATAGATATGAGATGCAACCTCCTTATTATTTTTAAAGATTAAGTGATAACTTGAAATGAAAACATGAAGTGCAAGCTTGGAAATTTAAACATGAAAATGCAAGTTCATATATTTATTCTTGAGAGCTTAGTGATGACATCAAAAGTAAACATGATATACAAGGCATAAACTTAAACATGAATGCAAACTTATTTTATCTTAGCTAGAGCTCATTTCAAGACTTCAAAGGATAAACTATCAACCTCATTTCAATCTTAACCAAATGGAAATGAGTTTTAGAACCTCTTGACAACATGGTCCTATGGACCTCATTTGTCTAGACTCATCATCAAACTCAAGGAAAAATCAACAAGAACAACCAAAAACCTTTTTATTTTCATCATTCTTTCAAAACCAAAGATGAAGCCAACCTTGAGCTTTAGAGGTCTACACATGATGGTCTTTACAACCAACACAAAGATCTCTCATCATCAAGCTATCACGGAACATCATCAAGGCCTTAATGGCCAAAAATGAAAATAAAGGAAAAAGGAAACCGAAAATGAGAAAACTTAAGGAAGATCATTCAACCATCATCTTAAAATAATAACAAATCTTAACAAAGCAAAAGAATAAGTTTAAAGATAACTCCTACCAAAAGTTTGCTTAAAGAAATGAAGGAAAACTTGGTCCTTTGAGATGAGAAAGAAAGAAAATCTTCTTTAGAGCTTGAAGAGGAAGTTTTTGGCCAAAAGGGAAAAGAGAAGAAGAGAGGTTATGTTTAGAATAATGAAGAAGGAAAGGGCTTATTTGATCTTTGAGGAAGAGAGCTCAAAGATTGCAATATGTGTAAAGAATTCAAAGAGCTTTCAAGCTTGCATACTTATAGAGAAATAAAGCTCATGGATGGCCTTAGGGGAGGAGGAGTGGCCGGTGCCTTTAGAGGGAAAGGGAGGAAGAAAATATTTCTTGATTGGCATTGTTGTGGGCATGGGCAAGGTATGGTGAGGTATGACTCCAAGTATGGCCCAAGGTATGGCTTGAGGTATGGTTCTTTGAGTGAAACAAAATCAACATGTGACACAAATGGGAGGTATATATTTTGGCCAGCATGTGCAGCCAAGGGAGAGGAAAAATTGTTCATCTAATTGTGGCTTCATGATGTGTTTATGCGTGTCTTTAATTATGGTTTTGATTAGGAGTTTGTAAGAAGGTGTTTAGGTGAGGTAATGGTCAATTAAGGTTGTTAAGACTTGATTTAGGGAGTGGTCTTGCTAGATTAAGGAATTAAAACTCTTTTAAGTCAAATTAAATCATAGACACATGTACAAAACAAGAATTCTAGAACACTTAGAAGGATAAATTATAAATTTGTTCAGCATAATTGGACTTAAGAAAAATGGCCTATAATTAGTGGATATGTGTAGGAATCCCTCATAATTGGTTTAGGAGTTGATTAGAGCCTTAGATGAAGACGAAACTTAGAAAAGGTCAAAGGAGATTCTAGGACCCCATAATCATATGACAAAATTCTCCAAAGAGATAAAGTGCTGTTTGGTTTTGTTAGTAAGCATAAAACATAGAGGAAACCTGCCTAAAGATTCATAATGAAAGTTAGAATCATCAGAACAAAAATTTTAAGACCCAATAAGGCAGAAGCATAAGACACCATGAGATAGGAGGTATGATGTGAGAATGAGACTGAATGAGTATACTCATGATGATGTGAATATGTTAATACCATGAACATGAGACTATATGTGTATTTGTGACATGTTGTTGTGATGACGTGGTATGCTATGATTAAGATGCATGATAGGAAATATGAATGAGATAGGAGGGTATGCTCCTATGATTGAGAAATTTCATGAGAACAACATGTGTGGTTTGAGTTATGTGGCATGACTCAAATTTGAGAAAATTTGAGTGTAGTCATTATCCTGAATTTCCATCAAATTTGAGGGACTTGAGAAAGTTTTTGAAAAGAATGATTTATATGTGACATGTAGATGCATTTCTCCTGCTATGGTGAGGAGAAGGGAAACAATGGAGGGTATGGTCGAGGAGCCATATCGAAGCGGACAATGTCATGGTCTTAACCAGATGATGCGTTTTCACGGGCTGAGAACGTCTTCTCCTGCTATGGTGAGGAGAAGGTGAAACTTGAGGCATCGACATTAGCTGCCAAAGCGGACAAAGTCACTGGTCTTAACCAATTGATGCGTTTCGAAAGAAAGAAAGTCCCATGATGGGTGATTCCTAGGTCCCCTGCAGGTACTCTAGGAATCGGGGTTGTTATTTTTATGATTATGATTCGCTTATTATGAAGATAAGTAAGAACTAGTAACAACTAGTTAAGGTATGAGCTCATAGCCTAGTATTAGGGGTCGGTTACTACTTTTACATACCATGATGTCACAAGTTTGAGAAACAAGAAAAGATGTGAAGCATTTTGCTCATAAAAGAGAGAAGTTGTTTATGAGAAGTTACATGCCACTTGTATGAAAACTAGTTGATGATGATATGCTTTTATTGGTTTGCTGTATAAAGTATTGCCATGCATACATGTTTTGGTATGCTACGTACATGCATTAAGATTTATTATAAAAGACACGGACCTTGGATAATTATCTTTTATGAAAACCTCATAATGAACCTTTGCATGTTTAGCCTTTTTTATAATAAACCCAAGGTTCATGGAATGTAAACGATGACACTAGGATAGGAGGTTTCCATGAGATTCTTAGGAAGATTCTCACCCCTCTATCTTCTTTCCCATACGTCTTCAGATTCGATGACGTCATTTGTGATTTTTGTTGACGCGCCGTATGGGATGTGCACTATGATCAGATCATCAGTCTTACCATTTTGAGGGTTGTTGTGCCGTGTGCATTTTTGCATACATAGGACGTCCGTTTTTTTTCAGTCTCCGCTTTCGTTTAGCCAGGACCTTCTCCCTACGGCGACGATTTGATCTTTGAGAGGACCGACTCCATGATGAGCAAAGCATGTGCCCGACCTTCGTCTTCGCGGTAGGCGCCCATCGGAGTACGTTCCCTCATACCTTGCTACGGGAGGGACCTCGGAGGATTCCCCAACCCTGTTTTGAGGCTCTCCCAGGATCATATGGACATCGGTAGGGGTAGGAGAGGTCTCTCGCCGAGGCTTGGAAGGAGCATATGTCAGCTTGAGAGATGTCCTTGCCAAGGAGGACACGTCACTCTCCGATTCATATGCCCATGGTAACGCCCAATTTTTATTGTAATTTTTACTGTCATTAGAATTACCGAATTCCGTAGGTAAATATTATATAAAATTTGAGACCAAACAATCCTTAATAAAGGAATATAACGTTAGAAGAGAAGTTAGGAGCAATTCATGCAAGTATTGCAAACCCCAATTTTCTGTACGTGTAAAATGACCAAAATGCCCTGAGGTTATTTTACTCAGAAAATGAGGATCGTGGGCCCCACCCATCCTCAAGGGGATGTTTTGATGTTAATAAGGGATTGTTTGTGTTATGTGTGTTAATAGAGGAGAAAAATCCTAATTTTGAGTTCGACGCGAAATGACCAAAACGCCCTTACGGTGTTTTAACTCCGATTTGCGTGCCGCTAAGCCCGAACCTCACTAAAATGTGTTAAAAGGTGTTTTTAAGCCATGATTAACCATTGGTTAAGCTCAGGTGGTCTCGGGCAATTTTTAAGTAAAATGACCGTTTTGCCCCTCTCTTTGTGAGTTTTACAAATTTTGAGATTTTTGATTCGTCTAACGAAACCTAAGCAATATTAGGCTCAAATTAAAGCTTATTAAATTCTAATTATTAATCTAGAGTCAA
The DNA here is from genome assembly GCA_030441495.1 of Dalbergia oliveri. Lineage (NCBI taxonomy): Eukaryota > Viridiplantae > Streptophyta > Magnoliopsida > Fabales > Fabaceae > Dalbergia > Dalbergia oliveri. The sequence continues at coordinate 959,813 of JAMLFY010000014.1, forward strand.
AATTATTTATTTAAATTGATTAGAACCTAAAATTGCTTAAAACACTCAAATTGCTTACTAATTCACCTAAGCCCTTAACCGTAAATTCTCTAAATTGCATGAATACCTTGCCTACACCTAAATAATACATGGAACACACAAAACCCTCTTCCATGAGGCTGTAATGCACGAAATTATTGAGCCATAATCATTAGAATTATTACAAGATAATGCACTAAAACAAAATGCCAAAAAATTCATAAAACATGGCATAAAACATGCCTTAAACAAAAAATGATTTTTCTTCCTTTGTTCCCCTGAAAAATTGGAAAATTTCCTCCTCCTCTTGTCCATACATGAGCTCAAATTCTCTATAAATAGGCATGCTTGAGGAGCCTTGGAAGCTTGCTCATAACTTACACAAATTCTAGTTTTAGGAGCACCAAAAGCTCTCATTTCCTCCTCCTCTTGGCTGATTTCTTTCTTCAAGTTTTCAAGAATATTTTCTTCATTTCACTCAAGGAAACCAAGTTCTCTTCCTTTCTTTCAAATCAAATTAGGTAGGGAGGTGTTTCTAAGTTCATTTTATGCTAAGACAAGTTATGTTTCTAGCTCAAAAATGATGTTTTCATGAGCTTTCTTTTAAGTTTTCATTTTCAGTTTCTTCTTCCTTTCTTTTTAAAGTATTTTGGCCATATGGCCTAGCTTATGATGAGACCATGGTTTGATGATGAGATTCTTGAGTGTTGGTTGCAAAGCTTTCACAAGTTAGATCTCTAAAACTTGAAGGTTTCACTAGTTTCCAAAGCTTCTAAAATTTTAGTTTTTCTTTCCTTATTTTCCTTTCATGGTTTCGGCCAAATGGCCTAGGAAGGAATGAAATGATGGCTTGATGATGAGGACCTTGAATATGGGTTGTAAATCCATCACAAGTTAGGCCTCTAAAGCTTGAACATTCCATTTAATGCAAAACTTTAAAGAATAATTTTTTTATCTTGAGGTTTGAATATGAAATATGTATTTTTACTTTGTCTTGCTAAGATACATATATTGGGTTGAAAACATAATTCTCTTAAAGTCTTGAAGGAGCTCTAGTAAAAAGATCAAGTGAACTTGCATCCATGTTTAAGTTTATGCCTTGCAAGCCATATTTATTTTATGTCATAACTAAATTCTCAAGAATAAATAAATGAACTTGCATATCTCATGTTTAAATTTCAAGCTTGCATTTCATGTTTAAATTTCAAGTTGTCACTTAATCTCTAAAGATAATAAAGAAGTTGCATCTCATGTTTATTTTATGCTCTCACTTTATTTTATAATGGCTAAAAGAATCAATGCATGGCATGTTTATTTTATGTCATCACCTAAAAATCCTAGAGCTCAAAGACTTGCCTATGAATCATAAGCGAAGAAATGAGATAATTGGAGTTAAAGAATTTATTCTTTAAGAAGTCTGAGAATTGGAGCTTAAAAAAAAATGTAATTCTCTTCTCCCTCACCGGTCCTATGCGGACTACCGCGCTGGTTGCTTAAGATTCTCTCTCCTCCTTTCCTGTCAATTACGCTCAAGTTTCTTGCATCATGTTTATATTACAAGTTCTTGCATCATGTTTAATTTTCAAGTTATCACCTTAAATCTTAAAGATAAAGAAATGGAATTGCATATCATGTTTATAATTCCAAGCTATCACCTTATAAAGATAAGATTAAAATAAGGTTGCATAGCATGGTAATAATTCAAAGATGTCACCTAAATCTCTAAAGCTCAAGACTTGCTCCTTTTATCTTAAGTGAAAGATTTAATTATGAACATTCTTTCAAGTTATAAATCGGTCCCATGGTTAAGTTAGGCCTAAAGTCCTATGACTTCTTTCAAGTTTAACAAAAAGAATTAGTTCTAAAAGAGTTTTAAAACTTTGTAAGAATTTTATGGGAAGCTAGTAATTTATGTGTACTTAAAATATGATTTGATGCTTATTAAGAATTTGGTGTCATTGATTGATTCCCTGGTTTGTATGTTATAGTTGTTGTTGCAAACAATGAAAACTTATGCATGAAATAAAGACATATTTCCTGGAAGAAAGTGTATTCCTGTAAGAGTGCAATTTGGAAAGATTCTGGCTAAGGAAAGATTTGGTATTTAAGCGTGTCCATTGTGACCCACCTCTCTTTCCTGGGAATCTCCAGATGCATGACAGTTGGTATATATTATCGGCATAAGACTATAAATGAGAAAATGTTATGATGATTATGAATGAAGAATTGTATTATGATATAACATGCAAAGACTTAAAGGTGACTCAAAATATATGAGAAAATGATCCTTTGGACCCATCAAACTATAGGCGGTGAAAAGGTGATTCTTGCCCCCTAGTCTGTTCTCTCAAAAGGGTAGAGACGGAATTTTTACTTATCAAAAGGGATAAGTATATGCTGGTGACGACTAGCAAGGTATGAGCTCATAACCTAGATTACTCCCAAAAGGGTGGAGTATAGGGTGGCCCAGGAAAATGATGATGAAAGTAACTTTAAGTCACCTAAGAAACTAAGTAAATGCATTATGTGAATATGATGTTCTGCTATGCATAGTATTTATGAGATGATGATGAGAAATATGATGTTCTGCTATGCATAGTATTATGAAATGATGATGAGGAATATGATGTGATTTTATGCATAACTATGTTATTATATATGAAAGGAAAAGTTCATTATAAACATGACATGCTAAGTTTATGATGCATTATAAGACGCATGATTAAAACCACGAACCTCGGTAAAGTATATTTTCGAACTTAATAAATCAATCTTAGCATGCTCACTATTTCATAATAACCCGAGGTTCCTGGGGACGATGATGATGACACAATGCATCATGAGGTGAGTACCCTACTGAGATTCTTTTTATAAGTTTCTCACTCCCTCTATTTTTCTTTCCATCTCGTCTTTAGAAACGAAGGAAGCGTTCGTGAATCACATTGAGGCTTCAGGGTAGTTGAACTTGAATCCTGCTAGTTTCACTCGTATATTTCAGATATCTATCCCTATCCCTGGAGTGTTATTACTAGGTGCCATTAATGGATGTCCTTCCATCCATATATTATTTATGTTTTATTAGATTGCCTACACTTAGTCTTATTCTGTTGGTAGGCAAAATATCTATATGATATGTAATTATGGATGCTATATGATGGAGCCAATATATTATGATGTGATGTTTGTAAATTCCTATGTGTCTTTTAAATTTTGCTAAATCATTCACGTTAAGCGCGGCTCACGTTTTCAATTATGTTTTAAAAAAAAAATGGCTCGTAATTTCACTAAGTATTTTCAAAGCATGATTAAGAAACTGAAGCAAAGAGTAAAGTCTAGTAATTAATCAGATACCTCCTAGGTGTATTGGGTTAATTATTAGGGTGTTACACATGCCCTCTCTTCATTGGGCCACATCGAGGAGCTTCGGCAGTTTAGGGCTATATCTCCAGGTAGAGGATTAGCGACGTTCATAGGCTTTAGGGGGGAGGGTGTGCCTTTTGGTAGTATATCTTTCGGGCTTTCCATGTATTCGCTATTTATGTTTCCTATTTCTTTCCTTGTATTTTCTGTTACTACTGCAAGCTCTTCCTACTCATATGGGTATGACTATATGCCCTTTTCATATCGATTGATGTACTAAACTAGGATATTTAATATTATGATGGTTGTGCTTATGATTGAAGTGTTCTCATTTGCTCTTACCTCGCATGATTTACTTCTGCTTTAAGTTTATATGTAGTGTTCGACGGCTCGTATTTTGTCTTATAAAGATTTCAAAAAAAAAAAATTTACTTGTATTTTCCACTAAGTAATTTCATAAAAAGAGTTTTAAAGGGAAGTAATACCTAATAATTAATCTTAATGCGTCCTAGGCGTGTTGGGTTAAATATTAGGGTGTTACATTATGGTATCAGAGTAGTTCGATTCTCAGAGCCTGAGGATTGGGCTAACCATGCTTTATAGGCATGATACGGTAGTATTTCATGTATAGTGCTTAGCTATTAGAGATAAGCTATAGGATAGACACACATGACCCTATCTCTACTTGTGCCATGGTAACTAGCTCATCTAGCTTGGAATATTGAGCCTGATCACCTCAGTATTTGTTGACTTGTGTGCTTAGGAACCAATGGCACCCGCAGACAAAATAGGAACGCAAATAAGGGAGAGCAAGGGAATGAGACCGCAGCTGCTGTACATGAGATGGCAAGAGCAATGGAGCGTATGTTCGATCACATGAATCACCGAGGGATGCTGCTCAAGGTCCCCTTGTTAAGGTCGTGGAACAAGCCAGTTTTAGGGAGTTTCACAAGGCTAATCCCCCAACTTTCCGTGGAGCCTTGAACCCGACAAGGCAGATGAGTGGATCAAAAACATGGAGAAGATCTACTCAATAGTCACTTGCTCGGAAGGCAGAAGGTTACTTTTCCTGCTTACATGATTAAGTTAAACACGAGTTTTGGTGACCGGCACAAGAGGCTGCTTGAAGCCACGGACATAGCAATTAATTGGGAGCTGTTCAAGACTTACTTCTATGAGAAGTATTTCCTGGAGTTAGTAAGGAATGCGAAGGACATCGAGTTCATGCAGTTGGTCCAGGCGGATCATCTACGCCAGTACACGGCGAAGTTTGAAGAATTGATCAAGTTTCTCGGGTGTTCCAAGGGAACCCCAATGAGGTTTGGAAGTGTGTTAAGTTTGAGGCGGGTTGGCAGAGCTTAATGTGGCTGTGGTATGTAACACCTAATAATTAACCCAATACACCTAGCTGATTAATTACTAGACTTTACTCTTTGCTTCAATTCCTTAATCATGCTTTGAAAATACTTAGTGAAATTACGAGCCATTTATTTTTTTAAACATAATTGAAAACGTGAGCCGCGCTTAACGTGAATGATTTAGCAAAATTTAAAAGACACATAGGAATTTACAAACATCACATCATAATATATTGGCTCCATCATCAGCATCCATAATTACATATCATATAGATATTTTGCCTACCAACGGAATAAGACTAAGTGTAGGCAATCTAATAAAACATAAATAATATATGGATGGAAGGACATCCATTAATGGCACTTAGTAATAACACTCAGGGATAGGGATAGATATCTGAAATATACGAGTGAAACTAGCAGGATTCAAGTTCAGCTACCCGGTACAGCCTCAATGTGATTCACGAACGCTCCTTCTGTTTCTGAAGACGAGATGGAAAGAAAAATAGAGGGAGTGAGAAACTATAAAAAGAATCTCAGTAGGGTACTCACCTCATGATGCATTGTGTCATCATCATCGTCCCCAGGAACCTAAGGTTATTATGAAATAGTGAGCATGCTAAGATTGATTTATTAAGTTCGAAAATATACTTTACCGAGATTCGTCGGTTTTAATCATGCGTCTTATGCCAAAATAATATATACCAACTGTAATCATGCATCTGGGAGATCCCACAGAAGCTGGAGCGGCGGTAATCCGCAGGGACCGGTGAGGGAGAAGAGAATCTTAAGCAACTGGAACGGCGTAGTCCGCATCGGTGAGGGAGAAGAGAATTACATTTTTTTTTTTTAAGCTCCAATTCTCAAGACTTCTTAAAGAATAAATTCTTTAACTCCAATTATCTCATTTCTTCGCTTATGATTCATAGGCAAGTCTTTGAGCTCTAGGATTTTTAGGTGATGACATAAAATAAACATGCCATGCATTGACTCTTTTAGCCATTATAAAATAAAGTGAGAGCATAAAATAAACATGAGATGCAACTTCTTTATTATCTTTAGAGATTAAGTGACAACTTGAAATTTAAACATGAAATGCAAGCTTGAAATTTAAACATGAGATATGCAAGTTCATTTATTTATTCTTGAGAATTTAGTTATGACATAAAATAAATATGGCTGTGCAAGGCATAAACTTAAACGTGGATGCAAGTTCACTTGGTCTCTTTACTAGAGCTCCTTCAAGACTTTAAGAGAATTATGTTTTCAACCCAATATATGTATCTTAGCAAGACAAAGTAAAAATACATATTTCATATTCAAACCTCAAGATAAAAACATTATTCTTTAAAGTTTTGCATTAAATGGAATGTTCAAGCTTTAGAGGCCTAACTTGTGATGGATTTACAACCCATATTCAAGGTCCTCATCATCAAGCCATCATTTCATTCCTTCCTAGGCCATTTGGCCGAAACCATGAAAGGAAAATAAGGAAAGAAAAACTGAAATTTTAGAAGCTTTGGAAACTAGTGAAACCTTTAAGTTTTAGAGATGTAACTTGTGAAAGCTTTGCAACCAACACTCAAGAATCTCATCATCAAACCATGGTCTCATCATAAGCTAGGTCATATGGCCAAAATACTTTAAAAAGAAAGGAAGAAGAAACTGAAAATGAAAACTTAAAAGAAAGCTCATGAAAACATCATTTTTGAGCTAGAAACATAACTTGTCTTAGCATAAAATGAACTTAGAAACAACTCCCTACCTAATCTGATTTGAAGGAAAGGAAGAGAACTTGGTTTCCTTGAGTGAAATGAAAGAAAATATTCTTGAAAACTTGAAGAAAGAATTCAGCCAAGAGGAGGAGGAAATGAGAGCTTTTGGTGCTCCTAAAACTAGAATTTGTGTAAGTTATGAACTAAGCATCTAAACTATCTTCAAGCATGCCTATTTATAGAGATTTTGCAGCTCATAAATGGACAAAGGAAGGAAATAAATCTGACCAAAAATTAGAGAAAAAAAATTAGGAAGAAAAATCATTTTGTTTGGTGGCTTAAAACATGGAATCATGTTTCCATGTTTTCATGATTCTTTGTTTTCATTCTTTGGATTTTTGTGTAATAATTTTCTGACTTATTACTCAATAATTTTGTGCATTACAGCCTTGTGGAAGAGGATTTTGTGTGTTCCATGTATTTTTTAGGTGTAGGCAAGGTATTCATGCAATTTAGAGAATTTACGGTTAAGGGTTTAAGTGAATTACTAAGCAATTTGGGTGTTTTAAGCAATTTTAGGTTCTAATCAATCTAAATAAATAATTTTGACTCTAGATTAGTAATTAGAATTTAATAAGCTTTAATTTGAGCCTAATATTGTTTAGGTTTCGTTAGACAAATAGAAAATCTCAAAATTTGCAAACTCCACAAAGACGGGGGCAAAATGGTCATTTTGCTCAAAAGTTTAGGGGCCATTCGAACTTAACCAATGGCCAATCATAGCTTAAAAACACCTTTTAAAATATTTTAGTGAGGTTCGGGCTCAGTGGCACGCAAAATAAAAAAACGGCGCGGGGCGTTTTGGTCATTTTGCGCGTCGAAACTCAAAATTGAGATTCTTGCTCTATCAACACACATAACACAAACAATCCCCTATTATCCTTCAAAACATCCCCTTGAGGACGGCGGGGCCCACGATCATTTTCATAAAATAACCTCGGGGCATTTTGGTCATTTTACATGTAGAAAATCGGGGTTTGCAATATTTGCACGAATTGCTCCTAACTTTTCTTCTAACGTTATATTCCTTTATTAAGGATTGTTTGGTCTCAAATTTTATATAATATTTACCTACCGTAATTCGGTAATTCCTAATGACGTAAAAATTACAATAAAAATTGGGGCGTTACATGGTACACATGGAGATTAGGGACTTTCCTACCCTAGTCAACAAGTGCCGGATCATAAAAGAGGGCACAAGAAACTAAGTGCCGCAAAGGCAAATCGTCCCGTGGTTTGGGACCTCAAGCCCCAAGGTTCAAGCCTTAACACCAGAATCAGTCAAGAAGCCACTACCATCCCTACTAAGCTAACCGTTCAGGCATCAACAACATCAACAACAATAACAACTGCAAAGAGGACCCAACAACCAACCCTTCCGGCAACACCCGAGGTCGTTCAACCACAACGCCGAGGGAACCATAATGATCAAGGAGGAGCGGGCAATCCTCGCATCAACAACAACCAAGGCGGGCCTAATGGGAACAAGAATAAGGCACCCCAAGGAACCCCTGTTGCTTCTCCTGGACCCGACAGGCCATGGTGTGCCCCGATACGGAAGAAGTCATGGTAACCTCCCTTGTCATGAGGGGCAAGGAGTATGTTTCCGATGTGGCAAGCCTGGCCACTACGCCAAGGATTGTAGAAGCAGAGGGTCGTCAAGCCAGAACCCACGCAACACCAAGGACGGGTCTTCACCCTCAATGCGAAAGACAGCAAGATCCAATGACCTCATCGAAAGTTAGTGCGAATTAAATGTTAGAACCTTAATGCTATATGACTCTTGGTGCTACTCATTATTTTATCTCACATGCTAGTGTCGAGTCCTTGAATTTGAAATTTTCTAAGCTTCCTTTTGATCTCATTGTCTCTACCCCTACAAATCGTCCTGTACATACCTGCAATTGCTATTTAAATTGTCATCTTCCTGTTGAGAATAGGTCTTTTATCATAAATTTGATTTGTTTACCCTTGAAAGACATAGGAGTAATTCTTGTCATGGATTGGCTTTACGCTAACCATGTGTTGTTAGATTGCTACACTAAAACGGTCATCTTTCATCATCCCCTTAGCAAAACTAGCCAAACCTTGAAATGAACCGTAGATGTCTTCTGTAATGGGGAGAAAACTAAGGGATATGTCATTCTAGCCACTAGTGAGGTAGACTTTGAGCGTAACATAGACGATATAGATGGTAAGAGGTATCCGAGGTATTTTGGATGAGATCCTGGAGTTCCCTCCGAGAGAGGTGGAGTTCTCCATTGAGTTGGTTCCAGGAATGGGACCGATCTCAATAGTCGCTTATAGAATGTCCCCCATAGAGCTAAAAGAATTAAAAACCCAGTTGAGGAGCTGTTAGAAAAGAATTTTATAAGACCTAGTACTTCAGGTAGAGCCCAGTCTTGTTTGTTAAGAAAAAGATGAAAGTATGAGGTTGTGCATAGATTATAGGTAATTGAATCGTGTAACATTGAAAAACAAATACCCTTTGCCTACGATTGATGATCTCATGGACTAATTAAAAGTAGCGGTGGTATTCTCTAAGATTGATTTAAGGTCGGAATACCACAGAATTAGGGTAAGAGATGAGGATATACCTAAAACCGCCTTTAGAACATGGTACGAACACTTTGAGTTCGCCATGATGTCTTTTGGATTGACGAATGCTCCTGAGTGTTCATGGACTACATGAATAGGATCTTTAGACCCTATTTAGATAAGTTTTGGTCGTTTTCATATATGATATACTCATTTATTCGAAGACTCACGAGGAGCATGAAAGTCATCTAAGGATGGTTTTGGAGGTGTTGAAAGAGAAGAAATTGTATGCGAAACTTTCTAAGTGTGAATTCTGATTGGAGGAAGTAAAGTTTTTGGGACATGTAGTGTCGAAAGGAGGAGTAGTGTTGACCTTAGTAAGATAAAAGTCGTGATGAATTGGGATAGACTAACAGGTAACAGAAATATGGAGCTTTTTGGGTTTAAGGCTATTCCTAGATTTATTAAAGGATTTTCCAGATCGTCCTTCCCTAACCACGCTCATTGTAACATCCCCCAAGTACAACGTCATCCTTAAGTCATGACATTATGCTTAGGAGTTGTTACTTATAAATTAGCGGACCTTTCTTAGTTATCTATAGCAATATTGATCGAGTCGAGTAGTAACTAATTCGTGGTTCTACTAAATATATACAACAAATACACAAAACATTTATTTATTTCATAAGTAAATACAAAAGGAAGCTCTTTTATGAGCTTGAATACATACATGTTCCCTACTTCGTTTACAAACATATACACACCACTAAGTACAATATAATAAAAACACTAACTACTAAACTACTGCGATCCAATTCCTTTAGTGTAGCAACCTCGTAGTCCTCTGGATCAACTTGGAGGCAACACGGAAACACAAAAACGTAGGGGTGAGAATTACACAATTCTCAGTAGGATAACTCCCAGATACACAATCATAAATGTCATCGTCATCGCCCCAGCCACTTCGGTTTATTAGAAAAATATGATCATGTAATGTAAACTAAAGATTCATTTTAAAGTTTCAAAATTATCTTTCCGAAGTGGGTAGCTTTTATTATTCAATCACTTAATATACACACATAATACTACTCAATAGCATAGTATTACATTTTGAAATATACGTGCCCTCAGGACATCGGAGGGGACTTTTTCTTTCATGCCTATTAAAAGAGACTTTCCCGTGCCCATTAAAGAGGATCTTTTCGTGCCCAAAAAAAAAGGGGGACTTTTCGTGCCTTTTTACTCATTTAAGGGGACCTTTCTCGTGCCCTTCACATAATATAGGGGACTTTCATTCTCTACTTAAAACATGTACCATCATCAAATTCACATATAAACAATCAATCACAAGTGATTTTCATTCATTTCTCATAAACCAAACCTTAAAGTCACTATCATGCATTCATATACCATAGACTTGGAATAGATATCAAACTATCACAAATTTCCAGTCATTCTCACATTCCAGCACTTTGGCAGAGTTATTGTTTTGGGTGCAACATTTAATTGCCATATCAAACAACTATTCCAAGAGCCACAAAAATTCTGTATGACACTATAATGTGTCTAGGACAACCTGTAAAAATTTCAGGGTAATCAGAGTTATATAACCACTTCAATAAAATAGGAAAATTTGGTGGTCAGAAGCCACAAATTCATAGTCCAGACTTGTGTTCTCAAAATATTTAGCCCTAGAATTCGATGGAATAATAGTACAAGAAAATTCATAGAGATATTTCAACATGTCATTAGTCTTGTGTAAAAATGTCAGGAGCTATCTCAATCAATTGCTATGATTAAAAATTAGGGCAAGTTTGTCACTTCAGTCTCAACAATTCAAGCGCAGTCACAATTCGGTTTCTAATTTTTTTTAGGCATCAAACCTTAGAATTAACCCCTAAGAAAATTCGTGTGTTTAGTCTAAGAGGTTAACTACAACATATAATTTTCATGGTTCATGAAACCACCCACAAAATTTCCAGAAAATTCGTAAAAACTTCTGATTCAGAACAGAAATCAGTCCAGCAACCTAGTTCCAATTTCACTTGAGAGAAAACCCATTTTAAAACCATCCAAACACAACACAAAAATTCATACATCAATATCAATATGTTAACCATCAATATCGTCAAAATTTTCGGAATTAGGGCAAGCCAAAACAGAATTGAAAAATTTCACAAGGAAGGCGCAAAAACCCTACTTTGAGAGCTCTTGAGCTCTATGCTCCAAAGGATGCTCTAGAATGCTTTTGCTTCACTTCAAAGCTTCCCCACCAACATCAAACCCTTCCTTTAACCTCTGATTGTGTGCCCTCAAAGTTGGAAAAAGTGATGGATTCAAATTATAATCGGTTAGATTTGTAGGTTATGATGAATAGAATAAGTTTAGTGAAGAGAATTTGTGGTTTTAGTGACTTTGAGCTAGGGTTTTGCAAGCTTGAAGCTTGTTAATGGAGTTTGAGAGGAAGAACAATGGAGGAATGGTTCTTAGAGAGGTCTGGATGAAATTTTCATGAAGGAAATGATAAGATATTGATTTTATGAGTTTATGACAAAATGCATAGAATTTTCAAGTCCAAAATGTTTTCTTTTCTTAAAGATAAATGTAGAAATTTTTTGTAAGCATCCTATTGGTCCTAATAAAGTGGCAATGGTGTGGCTTCTTCTAAGCCACACACTTGTCTAAATGGGTGGCAAACTTTCACTGGAAGTTTCATTCGGTGTAAAGCTACACGAAATCTCACCGAACGGGTAAACACAGTACGATTAACCGATATTGCCCGAAAATTAATTTTAAGTATAAAATTATCAATCCCACCTATTTCTAACCTTATTCCCATGTTTTCCTAATTTCGGGCACCTCGAGGCTCGAATCTGGGTTCAGGCGAGCCTGCGAGGGCAAGGTTACTATTCACGGGCCCAGAAATTTTTTTTTTTTTTTTTAACAGGTCCATTGGCCTACCCTCATCATCGTTGTACTTAGAATTTCTGAAATCATGAATAACAAAGCTCAAATTAATTTTTAAATGATTTTCGGGTGTTACACTCATTAGGAAGAACACCCCATTTTCATGGAATCCCGATTGTGAGAAAAGCTTCCAAGAGTTAAAGGAAAGGTTAATCTCGACCCAATTTTGGTTTTACCTGACCCCAATGTACCTTCGAGGTATATTGTGATGCTTTGGGCAAGGGTTTAAGCTGTGTGTTGATGCAAAATAGGCAAGTGGTAGCCTATGCATCTAGCCAACTTAAGCCTTACAAGATGAATTACCCCACCCAAGACCTAGAATTGGCCGCCATAGTGTTTGCCTTGAAGATTTGGAGGCATCACTTATATGGAGTAAAGTTTGAAGTTTTCTCAGATCATAAGAGTCTTAAGCATCTCTTTGATCAAAAGGAGTTAAACATAAGGCAAAGGAGATGGATGAAGTTTCTAAAGGACTATGATTTCGGCTTAAGTTACCACCAGGGAAGGCCAATTGTGGTCGCGATGCCTTGAGTCGAAAATCGTTACGCCTGTCTCACATGATGGTCAAGGAAGTTGAGCTAATAGAGAAGTTTAGGGATATGAAATTGGGGATGTCATGTTAGAAGAGAGTGTGGAGATGTGTCATCTTACAGTGACTAGTAGGTTTAACGGAGGGTTATGATGGCACAAGTGGAAAGTGAGGAGTTTAGGGAGACCCTGAGGCGGTGAAGGTTGGTAAACTTAAAGGTTTTGAGCAAGGGACCGATAGGTTGTGGAGATTTGAAGGGCGGATTTGTGTACCGCGAGATGGTGACCTCCAGAGTATCTTGGAAGAGGCCCATAAAAGCCACTTCACCATTCATCCTAGTGCCACCAAGATATATTAGGATTTAAAGAAGATGTTTTGCTGGCTGGATTGAAAAAGGACGTAGTTACCTGGGTTAGTAAGTGCTTGGTCTGTCAAAAGGTGAAAATTGAGCACCAAAAGCCTTCAACAATGTTGCAACCCTTGCCTATCCCCAAATGGAAGTGGGATAGCATATCCATGGATTTTGTGACTGGCCTACCTAGGACCCAAGTCGGCCATGACGCTATTTGGGTAATAGTGGATAGGCTAACCAAGTCGGCACATTTCCTACCTATCAAGATAACCTTTTCCCTAGATAAGCTAGCCCAGTTGTACATCCAATAGGTAGTAAGGTTATACGGAGTTCCATTGACGATAATCTCGGATCGAGATCGCAGTTTACATCGTGTTTTTGGGGAGCCTTTCAAAAGGCATTTAGTTCAAAGCTGTGTTTAAGCACGCTACCACCCTCAAACAGATGGACAATCAAAAGGACTATCCAAACCTTGGAAGATATGCTAAAGGCATGTGTTTTGGATGGAAAGAGGAGTTGGGATAAGTACCTGCCACTTATTGAGTTCGCGTATAACAACAGTTATCATGTGAGCATTGGTATGGCACCGTACGAAGCCTTGCATGGAAGGAAGTGCCAGTCGCCTTTGTGTTGGCATGATCTCGGAGAACAAAGCGTTTTGGGATCGAAAGTAGTGAGGGAAACCACAAAACAAATAAGAAAAATCAAGGATAGAATCTTAACTACTCAAAGTCGACAAAAGAGCTATGCGAACAAGCGGCGAAAGTCGTTAGAGTTCCAAGAAGGCGAACATGTTTTCTTGAGGATTACCCTCACTACAGGCATAGGTAGAACCATGCGAGTCAAGAAGTTGAGTCTCCAATTTTGGTCCTTTTGAAATTCTTTAGAGAGTCGGGATAGTAGCCTACAAAATAGCCCTACCTCCTAACTTGTCAAATCTTCATGACGTCTTTCACGTCTCCCAGCTAAGAAAATACCAATTCAATCCTAGCCATGTGTTAGAGTTAGAGCATGTGCAGTTAAGGGAGGTCCTAACTTTCAATCTACCACCAACGAGGATCATGGACCATGGTGTCAAGCAGTTGAGGAACAAGTTCGTTCCTTTGGTGAAAGTGGCATTGGGACGAGGCAAAACGGTGAATACACGTGGGAGTTGAAATTCAAGATGCGGACGAAGTAACCGAGCTTTCTAAGGTAACGATTTCAGGGGCGAAATTCTTTTTAAGGAGGGGAGTAATGTAACGCTCGATTTTATATATTGAGCACAAATGACCAAAATACCCTTGAGGTCATTTTTACTCGAAATTCGAGGGAAGCCGACCCGGCACTCCTTGAATGGGTCAACTCAATGTTTAAAGGGGATTACAAGTTATGTTTGATATCCGAGGTGAAACTCTCGTTTTTTGAATTTTCGGCTCAAAATGACCAAAATACCCTTGCAGTGTTTTACGGGTAAAGGTGCCTTTGAGCCAAACTTTTCCAGAAAGTTTAAAATGGTGTTTATGAGTGGTTTTTGATGTTTAGTCAGGTAGTCAGGCAGTTTTAGTGCAAAATTATCATTTTGCCTAAACGTGTATAGTGAGCCTAATGACGTAATTAAGCACACCTAAGTAATATTAGGCTCTAATTGAAGATTAATTTATTTGGATAATTAATCTAGAGTCAAAATAATTTATCAAGGTTAATTAGAACCTAAGATTGCTTGGTTAAGCTCTAAATTACATTCTTTGATTCAAGATTCCTAGTCATGGAATTTTGAATAATTTTCTCTCCAATTCCTTAAATTAAGGAATTGTGCCCATACCTCATTTGACTACGAAAATGGTTTTAAATTGTTAATCTAGCAAACACTCTCCTAATCAAGTCTTGACAACCTTAATTAGCCATTACCTCACCTAAACACTTTCTTACCAAGCTTGGAAGAACTTGGTTATACTTTAGATCATTTGCCAAGTTTAGTTTTCTTGCACTTTCTTGCATTTTCTCTCAAAGTTCTCTTCATCTTGCTCATCTTCTTCCTCCATCAAAGAATCCTTCCACCACCCCAAACCACCACAAACAACCTTAAACCACCATTCCCTCATCTCAAACCACCCCTTAAACACTTAACCTTTCCATTCCCAAGCTTGCTAACTCAAGGAAAAATCATCTTCCTTGAGCTTCCTCTTTGGCCAAATCCTTTTCCTCCTCCAAGAGAAGATTTTGTCTTCTCATTCCTTCAAGGATCAAGCTTTCTTTCATCCTTTTCAAAGACTTTCTTAGGTAGGGTTTTGTTTTAAAGTTTTTCTTGTTTTCTTTAAGAAAAGTTCTAGTTTTCTCTTGGTTCAAAACTCTTTTTCTCTTCTTTTTCTTTTTCGGCCATGAGGCCTTTCATGAGAAAAACTTTGGCTTGATGATGAGGTTTCAAGATAATGGCTTGTTGTTGTCATGTGAGAAACCTCTAAAGCTTGAAATCTTGGTCTTGGACCATACATGTTTTAGTTTTCCTTTCCTTTCCTTGCTCAAGATTTGGCTTTTCATTTCCTTCCTCTCTTCATGCTTTCGGTTTCCTTTCCCTTTATTTGAACAAAGTTTGTTAAAAATGTTAAGTAGATCACTAAAAGTTTTGTTAAGAAAATTAATCTTATGTTTTCAAAGAGCTCTAAGCTTACCCTTGCCAACCTTAAAGTTGGTCGGCCGTTCTAAGAGTTTTACTCTAGATTGAAGCCCATGAGCAATAAAATAAAGAATATGACTTAGTTCTTGTATGTTTGTTTAGACAAAGTGTTGAGCTTTGTGTCCATTTTCTTGAGCTTGATGATGAAGTTCAAAACCAAAGGCTTCTTTGAAGACTTGGTGCTAAGAACTCTAAAGCTCACTTTATGTTGTTAAGATGCATATTGGGTTAAGGTTGTAATGTTCCTCTAAAGTCTTGTAAGAGCTCTAGCTAAGATAAAATGAGTTGCACACATGTTTATGTTTATGCCTTGCATAGCATGTTTATTTTGATGCTATCACTAAGCTCTCAAGAATAACTAAATGGACTTGCATTATCATGTTTATATTTCAAGTAATCACTTAATCTTTAAAGATAATAATGAGGTTGCATCTCATATTTATTTTATGCTCTCACTTTATTTTCTAATGAAGAATAAAATAAGTGCATATCATGTTTAAGTTTATGTCATCACTTAAACCTCCTAGAGCTCAAAGACTTGCCCAAGTATCTTACATAAAGTTTTAGAAAATGAAGGCATTTCAAGAATGCCATTTCGGCCTTGTGATGATGATGATGGACTTAAGATGAGTTCATCTAATCATAAGTGCCCATAGTCTAAGTCTTGGAATTTTTTAAGCTTAGGTGTATTTAAAGAACTTTATGAACAAAGTTTTATGTTTTAAATCCATTGCTTGAGCTAAATAATTTAGCTACTGACCTTACCCATTTTTTTATGATTTTGATGAGAGGAATTGGTTTCTAAAAGATTTTTGAGTCCTAAAATGATTCCAAGAGAAACTAGCAACTTATATGCATTTAAAACATGAGATTATGTGATTTTATAATGCTTGTATTTTGGTTCTGCATTGTGCAACTTGGCCACTGTATAAATTCTGTTTTATGGTGTTAAAATGTGTAAAATTATGTTTGAGTAAAGCAAGGAACGATTTAGGGAAGTTAGGAAAGAATAAGTAACTAAAAAGGACTTAAAATGAGAATTCTAGAACACTTAGAAGCACAAATTATAAATTTTGTTCCAGCATAATTGGACTTAAGAAAAATGGCCTATAATTAGTGGATATGTGTAGGAATCCCTCATAATTGGTTTAGGAGTTGATTATAGAGCCTTAGACGAAGACGGAACTTAGAAAGGGTCAAAGATGGAGATTCTAGGACCCCATGATCATATGACAAAATTCTGCCCAAAGAGATAAAGTGTTGTTTGGTTTTCTTAGTAAGCATAAAACATAGAGGAAATTATAGGCGATGATCCTTTAGGTGTAAGAAAGATTCATAATGAAAGTTAGAATCATCATAACATAAATTAAGACCCATAAGGGCCGAAGCATAAGACACCATGAGATAGGAGGTATGATGTGAGAATAAGACTGAGTGAGTATACTCAAGATGATGTGAATATTTTAATACTATGAACATGAGACTATATGTGTATTTGTGACATGTTGTTGTGATGACATGGTATGCTATGATTAAGATGCATGAGAATGCGAAATATAAATGAGATAGAGGGTATGCTCCTGTATTGAGAAATGGATTTGATTGAGAAATTTCATGAGAACAACATGTGTGGTTTGAGTTATGTGGCATGACTCAAATTTGAGGAAATTCGAAGGTAGTCGTTATGCTGCCGAATTTCCATCAAATTTGAGGGACTTGAGAAAGTTTTTGAAAAGAATGATTTATATGTGACATGCCGAGATGCATTTCTCCTACGGTGAGGAGAAAGGAAACCCGTGGAAGGTATGGTCGAGGAGCCATATCGAAGCGGACAATGTCACTGGTCTTAACCAGATGATGCGTTTCGCAGAACGGAGACATACTTCTCCTGCTACGGAAGGAGAAGGTAAAACCGTGAGGCATCGACATTAGCTGCCAAAGTGCACAAAGTCACTAGTCTTAACCAGTTGATGCGTTTCGAGAAGGAAGAAAGTCCCATGATGGGTGATTCCTTAGGTCCCCTGCCGTACTTGGGAGTTGGGGTTGTTATTTTTATGATTATGATTCACTTATCAAGAAGATAAGTAAGAACTAGTGACAACTAGTTAAGGTATGAGCTTATAGCCTAGTATCAGGGGTCGGTTACTATTTTTACATACCATGATGTCACAAGTTTGAGAAACAAGAAAAGATGTGAAGCATTTTGCTCATAAAAGAGAGAAGTTGTTTATGAGAAGTTACATGCCACTTGTATGAAAACTAGTTGATGATGATATGCTTTATTGGTTTGCCGTATAAAGTATTGCCATGCATTCATGTTTTGGCATGCTGCATACATGCATTAAGATTCATCATAAAAGACACGGACCTTGGATAATTATCTTTTATGAAAACCTCATAATGAACCTTTGCATGTTTAACCTTTTTATAATAAACCCAAGGTTCCTAGGAACGTAAATGATGACACTAGAATAGGAGGTTTCCCTATGGATTCTTTAGCAAGATTCTCACCCCTCTATCTTCTTTTCCGTTACGTCTTCAATTCGATGGTGTCGTTCGTGATTTTTGTTGACACGCCCGTGTAGGAGGTACACTACGATCCAGATCATCAGCCTTACCATTTCGAGGGTCGTTGTGCCGTGCGCATTTTTGCATACATGGGACGTCGTTTGCTTTTCCGTGATAGCTTTTGTTTCACCCGACCTTTCCAAAGCGATGATTTGATCTTTGAGAGGACGCGACCTCGTGACGAGCAGAACTGTCATGCCAAACCTTCATCTTCAGTCCGCCCATCTGGAGTACGTTCCCTATAATACCCTAATAATTAACCCAATACACCTAGGCGATCTGATTAATTACTAGACTTTACTCTTTGCTTCAGTTTCTTAATCATGCTTTGAAAATACTTAGTGAAATTACGAGCCTTTTTTTTTTTAAACATAATTGAAAACGTGAGCCGCGCATAACGTGAACGATAATCGATAAAGCAGAAATAGACATATCATGAAGAACACATCATATTGGCTCCATCATATGACATCCATAATTACATATCACATAGATATTTTGCCTACCAACAGAATAAGACTAGGTGTAGGCAATCTAATAAAACATAAATAATATATGGATGGAAGGACATCCATTAATGGCACCTAGTAATAACACTCCAGGGATAGGGATAGATATTCTGAAATATACGAGTGAAACTAGTAAGATCAAGTTCAGCTACCAAGTGAAAGCCTCAACGTGATTCACGAACACTTCCTTCTTTCTGAAGACAAGATGGAAAGAAAAAAAAAGAGAGTGAGAAACTATAAAAAGAATCTCAATAGGGTACTCACCTCATGATGCATTGTGTCATCATCATCGTCCCCAGGAACTTCGGGTTTCTTATGAAAATGTGAGCATGTTAAGACTCATTTATTAATCTTCGAAAATATACTTTATCAAGGTTTATCGGTTTTAATCATGCGTCTTATAATGCAATGTAACTTAACATGTCATATTTATAATGAACTTTTCCTTTTATCAACACATCATATTCTTTATCATCATATCATAAATACTATGCATAAAAGAACATCATATTTCTCATCATCATATCATAAATACTATGCATAGAAGAACATCATATTTACATCATGCATTACTTAGTCCTTAGGTGACTTAAAGTTACTTTTATCATCATTTCCTGGGCCACCCTATACTCCACCCTTTTGGGAGTAATCTAGGTTATGAGCTCATACCTTGCTAGTCGTCACCAGCACATACTTATCCCTTTTGATAAGTAAAAATTCCCTTACCCTTTTGAGAGAACGAACTAGGGGGCAAGAATCACCTTTTACCGCTATAGTTTGACGAGTCCAAAGGATCATTTTCTCAGGATCACCTTTTCACCACCTATAGTCTGATGGGTCCAAGGGTCATTTCCTCATATATTTTGAGTCACCTTTAAGTCTTTGCATGTTATATCATAATGCAATTCTCAATTCATAATCATTTATAACATTTCTCGTTTATAGTCTTATTTCTGGAATAATATATATACCAACTGTAATCATGCATCCGAGATTGGGAAGAGAGGGGGTCACAAATGGACACACTTAAATACCAAGTCTTTCCTAGCCAGAACCTTTCCAAATTACAAGGAATATACTTTCTTTCCAGGAACAAGGGTAAATTTTTAAGTAACAAAGAATATTTCATTATTTCATGTATAAGCATTCTCATTGTTTGCAACAACAACTGTAACATGCAAGCCTAGGAATCATTCAATGACATCAAATACTTAATAAGCATCAAATCACTACATAGACTTATCATTTAAAACATCAAAGAGGCATCATCATAAATCCTTATCGAAAGTTGTCTTAAACAACTAAAACTCTAGAATCGGGCAACCTCAATTATTGAACTAATTAATTATGCATCTAAGGGATTTATTACCATCAATTATAAGCCTTAAGAACATTATTAGACTATATGAGGCAGCACAAGGAATCATATTTAAAGCTTTACGGTTGCTTTATGTAGCTAATTTCACTTCTAACATGCATAGAATTATTCCTTATCAATAAACATAATTATCACAACTTCAAACATATCAAATCATAGTAATACTAACTTAGATCATGGCTGAATCATGAACCTCACACAATTGCTTAATATCTTATTTTAAGTACATGCAAGATATTAGTTTCCTGTAATATCATTTTAAGCCTTAAAACTTTTTTAGAAACTAATTCTTTTTGGTAATCTTGAAAGAAATTATAGAACCAACTCAATAGCTATTTAAAAATTACTTTAGGCTTACCTTAATCATGAGGTCAATTTATACATTGAAAGAATGTTCATGATTAAAATTCTCACTTAAGATAAAAGGAGCAAGTCTTGAGCTTTAAAGATTTAGGTGATACTAGAATCATAAACATGCTATGCAACCTCATTTTAATCTTATCTTTATAAGGTGATAACTTGGAATTATAAACATGATGCAAGAAACTGGAGCGGCGGTAGTCCGCATTGGACCAGAGGGAGAAGAGAATCTTAATAAAAAAAAATAAAAATGAGCGGGAGTCCGCATGGACCGTGAAGGAGAAGAGATTCCTATTAAGCTCCAACGTAAGACTTCTTAAAGAATAAATTCTTTGACTCCAATAATCTTAAGGAAATATGCATCCTTAGGATACTACCATTTTCCAACTTTGCTTGTGATACTTGGGCAAGTCTTTGAGCTCTAGGATCTTTAGGTGATGACATAAAAATAAACATGTCATGCGTTGATTCTTTTAGCCATTATAAAATAAAGTGAGAACATAAAATAAATATGAGATGCAACTTCTTTATTATCTTTAAAGATTAAGTGACAACATGAAATATAAACATGAAATGCAAACTTGGAAATTTAAACATGAGTATGCAAGTTCATTTATTCATTCTTGAAATTTTAGTGATGACATAGAAAGTAAACATGATTATGCAAGGCATAAACTTAAACATGGATGCAAGTTCATTTGATTTCTTTACTAGAGCTCCTTCAAGACTTTATAGAAATACAAATTCAATCCAATATATATATCTTAGCAAGACAAAGTGAGAAATACATCTTTCAAGTTCTAAACTCAAGATCATAAAAACATCATAAAAATATTATTCTTTAAAGTTTTGCATCAAGTGGAACTTTCAAGCTTTAGAGGCCTAACTTGTGATGGATTCACAACCCACCCTCAAGGTCCTCATCATCAAGCCATCATCTTAGTCCCACCTAGGCCATATGGCCGAATTGTTCAAAGAAAAGGAAGAAGAAAACCAAATGGAAAAACTAGAGAAAATCCATGAAATCATCATTTTGAACCAAGAACAACACTTAGCAAATTATAGAAATAAACTTAAAAACAACTCCCTACCTAATTTGATTTGAATGAAAGGAATAGGACTTGGTTTCCTTGAGTGAAATGAAAGAAAATCTCTTTGAGAAATGGGAGCAGAAATTTTGGCCAAGGAGGAGGAAGAAAGAAAGCTTTTGGTGCTCCTAAAACTAGAATTTGTGTAAGTTATGAGCAAGGCTTCCAAGGCTCCTCAAGTAAGCATATTTATAGAGGAATTCAAGCTCATGTATGACAAGAGGAGGAGGCATAATTTTCGGATTTTTCATGGGGAACAAAGGGAGGAAAATCATTTCTTGTTTAAGGCATGTTTTATGCCATGTTTTAGGGAATTTTTTGGCATTTTGTTTTAGTGCATTATCTTGCAATAATTCTAATGATTATGGCTGAATTATTTCATGCATTATAGCCTCATGGAAGAGGGTTTTGTGTGTTCCATGTATTATTTAGGTGTAGGCAAGGTATTCATGCAATTTAGAGAATTTACGGTTAAGGGCTTAGGTGAATTAGTAAGCAATTTTAGTGTTTTAAAGCAATTTTAGGTTCTAATCAATTTAAATAAATAATTTTGACTCTAGATTAATAATTAGAATTTAATAAGCTTTAATTTGAGCCTAATATTGCTTAGGTTTCGTTAGACGAATAAAAAATCTCAAAATTTGCAAAACCTACAAAGACAGGGGCAAAACGGTCATTTTACTTAAAAATTGCCCGAGACCACCCGAGCTTAACCAATGGTTAATCATGGCTTAAAAACACCTTTTAAAACATTTTAGTGAGGTTCGGGCTAAGTCGGCACGCAATCGGTTAAAAAAACCGCGGGCGTTTTGGTCATTTCGCGCGAAGCTCAAAATTATGATTCTTCTCCTCTATTAACACACATAACACAAACAATCCCTTATTATTATCAAAACATCCCCTTGAGGACGGGTGGGGCCCACAATCCTCATTTTGAGAAAATAACCTCAGGGGCATTTTGGTCATTTTACACGTACAGAAATTTGGGTTTGCAATACTTGCACGAATTGCTCCTAACTTCTCTTCTAACGTTATATTCTTTTATTAAGGATTGTTTGGTCTCAAATGTTATATAATATTTACCTACGGTAATTTGGTAATCCTAATGACAGGTAAAAATTAATAAAAATTGGGCGTTACATTCCCCTTATACCTCGCTACGAGAGGGACCTATGGAGGATTCCCCTGCCGACTATTCGAGGGTCTCCCTCCTGCCTATGGACGTTGGAGGGACGAGGATTAGTCTCTCATTCGAGGCTGGGAGGCGCCACGGCCTGAGATCCTCGCCAAGGAAGACACGACTCGTCGAACCGTATGCCTGTGCCTCCTCTTCGTTGGGCCATATCTAGGAGCTCTGGTAGTTTATGGGCTATATTTCCCGTTGAGGATTAGCGACGTTCATAGGCTTTAGGGGGTGTGCCTTTAGCTAGTAGTATCTTTTGGGGCTTTCCATGTATTCGCTATTTATGCTTCCTGTTTCTTTCCTTGTATTTTCCGTTCATACTTCAAGCTCTGCCCACTCATATAGGTATGACTATATGCCCTTTTCATATCGATTGATATACTAAACTATGATATTTAATATTCTAATGGTTTAGGGTTTAGGGTTTAGGGCTTATGATTGAAGTGTTCTCATTTGCTCTTACCTCGCATGATTTACTTTCTCTTTACGATCCGCATATGTAGTGTTTGACGGCTCGCATTTTATTTTACAAAGATTTCAAAAAAAAAAATTACCTGTATTTTCCACCAAGTAATTTCATAAAAAGAGTTTTAAAGGGAAATAATACCTAATAATTAATCTTAATGCATCCTAGGCGTGTTTGGTTAAATATTAGGGTGTTATAAGTTGTCTTTAGGAGAATGAAGAAGGAAAAGGGCTTCTTTGATCTTTGAGGAAGAGAGCTCAAAGTTTGCAATGTGTGTAAAGGATTCAAAGAGCTTTCAAGCTTGCATACTTATAGAAATGAAGCTCATGGTTGGCCTTAGGGGAGGATGGCTGTGCCTTTAGAGGAAAAGGGAGGAAGAAAATATCTCTTGATTGGCATTGTTGGTATGGGCAAGGTATGGTGAGGTATGGCTTCAAGTATGGCCCAAGGTATGGCTTGACGTATGGTTCTTTGAGTGAAACAAAATCAACATGTGACACAAATGGGAGGTATATATTTCGGCCAGCATGTGCAGCCAAGGAAGAGGAAAAATTGTTCATCTAATTGTGGCTTAATGATGTGTTTAGGTGTGTCTTTGATTAAGGTTTTGATTAGGAGTTTGTAAGAAGGTGTTTAGGTGAGGTAATGGTCAATTAAGGTTGTCAAGACTTGATTTAGGGAGTGTCTTGCTAGATTAAGGAATTAAAACTCTTTTCAAGTTAAATTAAATCATAGACATTGAATCCTTGATTTATGGAATTGAGAGGTTTACTATTCAATATTCCATGACTAGGAATATTGAATCTAAGAATGAAATTAGAGTTTAACTAAACAATCTTAGGTTCTAATTAACCTTAATAAATCATTTTGACTCTAGATTAATCATCAAAATTAATTAATCTTCGATTAGAGCCTAATATTGCTTAGGTTTGGTTAATTGTGTCATTAGACTCACTTACACTGTTCTAGGGCAAACTGTAATTTTGCACTAAAACTGCTAGGACCTTTGGCTCGACTAACTAGCATGACCCACTCATAAACATCATTTGAACTTCTTGGAAAATTCTGGCTCAAACGGCACTTTTGCCCATGTAAAACGCTCATGGGTATTTTGGTCATTTTGGCCGAAAGTTTGAAAAAGAGATTTTCACCTCGGATAATGAACACCACATTCATAACCCCCTTCAAACACTAAGTTGACCTATTCGAGGATGGGTCGGCTACTTAATTCTAGGTAAAAATGACTTTAGGGCATTTTGATCATTTGTACTCATAGAAGAAATCCGGGGCATTAAATAGAGGGTTATTTCCATGTGTCTTATGTCACCATTAATTATAGTATGTTATTTGGAGATGCAAACATGAGCATATAATTATAAACATTATCATGACTTATCATCTAACATTTCATGCTCATAAAAATACATCAATCATACATCTCAATTTCTCAATTTACAACCACAATCCATAATGTAATTATTCACATAAGCATGCCATCATTAACATCTCTTGAAAAGGTAATCATGCTCCTACCCAGGATGCCAAAATCATGGATTGGACTCAGCTAATACATATGCCATGCTCATCAATATATATATATACACACACACACACACACACACAGTGTTCTAAAGATCATCATAAGATTCAATTCACATTATTATTCCCAAGTTATTTGTAATCACATTTTAATCCCAAACAGGTCAAGATTGCAAGGTTTTTGCATTTCTATCACCTAATAGGTCCGATGTTTCTAAAACTTATCCTTAATGTAACACCCTAATATTTAATCCAACATGCCTAGGACGTATTAAGATTAATTATTAGTTATTACTTCCTTTTAAAACTCGTGTGCAAAATTACTTAGTAAAATACAATAATTTTTTTAAATATGAGAAACAAAATGCGAGCCGTTGTACTATAACAAAGAGTGAAACGAAAAGAAAAAAGGAAATAAACATACAATTGAAAGCAGGAGAATACATCCATTCATAAAAGCAAATGCCATAATATATTAAGTAACTGGATACATCAACTGAAATAAAGACATAAGGTCATACCCACATAAGAATGGCAGAGCTTGCAGTACATAAAACATAAAGCAGAAAGTAATACATAAAGCAAGTACAAGAAATCCCCAAAAGATCAAACCCCCAACTATAGCTACCCTTCCTCGAAACCTACTGGTGACGCGACCCTTATCCCTCGAAGGTATGTACCCAATGAATTGGGCGAGCTCTGGGTGCGTGCAAGCGGAAGGGACGACGTGACCTCCTCGACGTGGGCTCATCTCTAGGCGTCGAGCTAGCCTCCACTGCATCACCATGTCCTCGCTACCTCTCCGATGTCCATGGGAACCATACGGGCATATCCTCCAAAGAGATGTGGGTAGGGAATCTCCCGATGGATTGGTCTCTAATGCCTCAAACGAGGAACATACTGGGTAGTCACGCACCACCGAAGCCGGGTAGGCATGCAAGTCTACTCGTCATGGGGTTCAGTCTCTCGAAAATCAAGTCGTCGCCATAAGGTGAGGTAGGAGTGAAGCAAAAGCTGGAAACTGATGCGAACGAGCGTCCTATGTATGCAAAAATACGAAGCACAACGACCCTCGAAATGATATGACTGATGCTCCAGGTCATAGTGCACCTCCCAAATCGGCGTATCAACGAAGACCATGAATGACGTCATCGCGACTGAAGACGTAACGAAAGAGAGACAAAGAGGGGTGAGAATCTTGCTAAAGAATCTCATGGAATCCTCCTATCCTAATGTCATCGTAACGTCCCAGGAACCTTGGGTTTTATTTTGAAAAGGTGTAACATACAAAGATTCATTATGAGGTTTTATAAAAGTAATTATCCAAGGCTCATGTCTTTTATGATGGATCTTAATGCATGTATGCGTATAACAACACATGAATGCATGGCAATACCTTATGCATCAAACCAATAAATCATATCATCAATAATTCATCATCATATAAGTGGCATATACTTCTCATAAAAACCTTTCTCTTTCATAAGCAAGATACTTCACATCTTTTTCTTGTTTTCAAACTTGTGACATCAAGGTATCATCAAAAATAGTAACCGCACCCCTAATACTAGGCTATGAGCTCATATCAACTAGTCGTCACTAGTTCTTACTTATCCTCTTGATAAGCGTAATATAATCACAATGATCCCGACTCCTAGAGTACGGTAGGGGCCTAAGGATCACCCATCATGGGACTTTTTCCTTCTCTAAAACGCATCAACTGGTTAAGACCGTGATTTGTCCGCTTTGGCAGGCTGATATCGATGCCCTCACGGTTTTACCTTCTCCTCACCGTAGCAGGAGAAGTATGTCTTGGTCGCAAACGCATCAACTAGTTAAGACCAGTGACTTTGTCCGCTTTGGTATGGCTTAGTGTCCATATCCCTACGGGTTTACTTTTCCTCACCATAGCAGGAGAAATGCATCTCAACATGTCACATATAAAATCTTTCTTTTCAAAACTTCTTTCAAGTCTCTCAAATTTGATGGAAATCCGGTAGCACGATGGCGTATACCAAATTTCCTCACATTTTGAGTCATGCCACGTAACTTGTTCAACTCATGCCATCTCATTCAATATCTCAATCAATCAAATCTTTAAAAGCCATATAAGCATATTCATTCATTTCATCATCATCTTATATCTATATGTATCTCAACCATGACATGCCGTATCATCACATCAATGACGTCATAAGTTCACACAATCTCATGCACATAACATTAATACCTTCAGTAAAACATAAACACACTCGTTCACTCATTCACTTACTCACATTATGTCTCATACCTTGCAATGTCTTATGCTTTGACCTTTATGGGTCTTAATCTTGTGTTCTGATTATTCTAATGCCCATTATGGATCTTGAATACACTTAAAGGATTATTACTTGTAATTCTCTCTAATAATTATGCTTACTAACTCTTCCGAACAACATTGCATTAATTAAGCAGGATGATTATAATTCAATTATGGGGTTCTAGAATCTACGTCTTTGACCCTTTCTAAGTTCCGTCTTCGCCTAAGGCTATATATTCAACTCCTAAACCAAATAATAGGGATTCTACACATACCCATAATTATAAACTATTTTCCTTAAGTTCAATTATGCTGGAATAGAATTTACAATTCTTGCGTCTAAGTGTTTAGAATTCTCATTTTGAGTCCTTTCTAGCTTCTTATTTTTTCCTAACTTCCCAAATTTGGTCCTTGCTTCACTCAAACATAATTTTACACATTTTAACACCATAAATAGAATTAATATAGTGGCCAAACAACCAAGGAGAAAAATAGATATAGCTCATATAATCACATAATTTCATGATTTAAATGCATATAAGTTGCTGTTTTCTCTTGGAATAATTTTAGGAGCTCAAAACTCTTTTAGAAACCAAATCATCTCATTAAAATCATATAAATCTTGGTGAGGTCATTAGCTAAATTATTTTGTTCATGAAATAGATTTAAAACATAAAAGCTTGTTCATAATGTTCTTTAAGTTCACCTAAGCTTAGAAAAATTCCAAGACATAGGCTATGGGCACTAATGATTAGATGAGCTCACATCAAGTCCATCATCATCACCACAAGGCCGAAATGGCATTCTTGAAATGCCTCCATTTTCTAAAACTTTATATAGGATACTTGGGCAAGTCTTTGAGCTCTAGAGTATTTAGGTGATGACATAAACATAAACATGCTATGCACTTTATTTTACTCTTCATTATAAGGTAAAGTGAGAGCATAAAATAAATATGAGATGCAACTCATTATTATCTTTAAAGATTAAGTGATGACTTGAAATATAAACATGAAATGCAAGCTTGGAAATTTAAACATGATAATGCAAGTTCATTCATTTATTCTTGAGCTTAGTGATGGCATCAAAAGTAAACATGATATGAAAGGCATAAACTTAAACATGAGTGCAAGTTTATTTTATCTTAACTAGAGCTCTTGCAAGACTTTTAGAGGAACATCATAACCTTAACCCAATATATATCTTAACAACATAAAGTAAGCTTTAGAGTTCTTGGCACCAAGTCTTCAAAGAAGTCTTTGGTTTGAACTTCATCATCAAGCTTAAGAAAATGGACTAAGAAATAAACATCAATACTTATCAAAGCAAGCATAAAAAGAACTACTCATATTCTTTATTTTATTGCTCATGGGCTTCAATCTAGAGTAAACTCTTAGAACGGTGACCAACTTTAAGGTTGGCAAGGGCAAGCTTAGAGCTCTTTGAAAACTTAGGATTAATTTTCTTAACAAAACTTTTAGTGATCTACTTGACATTTTTATCAAACTTTATACAAAGAAAGGAATGGAAACCGAAATCTTGAGGAGGAAAGGAAAAGAAAACCGAAATCTTTGACAAGGAAAAAGAAAAGAAATCGAAAGCATATATGATCCAATACCAAGTTTTCAAGCTTTAGAGGTTTCTCACATGGCATCACAAGACCATTATCTTGAAACCTCATCATCAAGCCAATGTTTTTTTCAACAAAGGGCCTTAAGGCCGAAATGAAGGAAGGAAAGGAAAGCTTTGAAAACCAAGAGAAAACTAGAACTTTTCTTAAAGAAAGTAAGGAAAACTTTGAAAATAAACCCTACCAAATCAAGTCTTGAAAGAGATGAAAGAAAGCTTGTGTCCTAGACGAAATGAGAAGACAAAATCTTCTCTTGGATGGTGATGTAAATTCGGCCAAGAGAAGAACACAAGGAAGATGCATTTTTCTTGAAAGAGTAAGCTTGGAAATGGAAAGGTTTAGTGTTTGAGAGGTGGTTTGAGGTGGGGAGCAGTGGTTCAAGGTTGTTTGTGGTGGTTTGTGGTAGTGGAAAGGTTTCTTTGATGGTGGAGGAAGAAGAACAAGATGAAGAGAATTTGAGAGGAAAAGAGAGAAAATTGCAAGAAAGCTTAACTTGGCAAATGATCTAAAGTGTCACCAAGTTCTCTAAGGCTTGGTATTTATAGAAAAATGAAACAATAGAGGCTGCTTTGGGAAAGCCAACAATTTTTATGCCAAAGGGAGGAGAAATATCTTCAAAAGCTTGTCATTCAAATGCATGGTTGGAGGTATAGCTAGGTATAGGCAAGGCATGGCTTAAGGCATGGTCTTTGGAGTGAAACTTAACACCCTAATATTTAACCCAATACGCCTAGGACGTATCAAGATTAATTATTAGTCGTTACTTCCTTTAAAACTCTTTTAGAAATAACTTAGCGGAAAATACAGGTAAATTTTTTTTTTTTTTGAAATTAAACATGTAAAACAAAGTGCGAGCCATTCGCATGACATAAACGGAACGTGAAGAGAAGAATAAATCATACCATTCAAAAGCCATAAAGAACACATCAATCATGAAAACATTCCTCATAACATTAATTAACATAGTTTAGTATATCACTATAGAAATATAAAGGAAAGCATAAAGTCTTACCCATATAGTGGGAGAGCTTGTAATACAATAACAGAAATAAGAAATATAAAATCTATACATGAACACCCCAAAAGACTCCCAAACTTGGACTACTCCCTCCCCCAATCTAAGGACGTGCTCCTCCTCGTCCTCTGGCACATACCCAATGAA
Organism: Dalbergia oliveri; assembly: GCA_030441495.1. Classification (NCBI taxonomy): domain Eukaryota; kingdom Viridiplantae; phylum Streptophyta; class Magnoliopsida; order Fabales; family Fabaceae; genus Dalbergia; species Dalbergia oliveri. Next base: position 989,548 of record JAMLFY010000014.1, read on the forward strand.
CTAGGCAAGCTCCTCGGGTGTATGAAGATGGAAGGTGGCGACAGCCTCCAGGCGTGGGCGCATCTCGAGGACGTTGTGCTAATCCTCCGTACGCCACCGTCTCCTCCTACCTATCCCAATGTCCATGGGTAAGGAAGGGAGACCTCCAAAAAGGATGGGAGGGGGATCCTCTGCAGGTCGATCTCCGAACGTCTCGGGCGAGGACGTACTTGGGGTAGCCTCGACCGCTGAGGAGGCAGGATGAGCCTTCCTCTTCGTCATAGGGGTCGCGTCCTCTCAAAACCATGTCATCGCCAAAGAGAAAGTCGGGGTGAAGCGAAAACTAGAGACCGGAAAGGCAAATGGGCATCCCATGTATGCAAAAATACGTATAGCACATCAACCCTCGAAATGGTATGACTGGTGATCCTAAAAGTGCAGCTCCCACATGGCGCATCAACAAAAATCACGAACGATGCCATTCAATTGAAGACGTAACAAAGAAACAGAAAGAGGGTGAGAATCTTGCTAAAGAATCTAGGAGGGAAATCCTCTATCCTAGTGACATCGTTTACGTCCCCAGGAACCTTGGGTTTATTATGAAAAGGTTAAGCATGCATAGGTTCATTATGAAGTTTTCACAAAGATATTTATCCAAGGTCCATGTCTTTTATAATGAGTCTTAATGCATGTATGCAACATAATAGTTCATGGATGCATGGCAGTTCTTTAGGCAAACCAAACAATAGTCAATCAACATTTAAGTGGCATGAAACTTTTCTTTGAACATCATTCCTCATCTCAATCTTGTGACACCAAACATAATAGTAACCACACCCCTTAAACTAGGCTATGAGCTCATACCTTAACTAGTCGTCACTAGTTCTTACTTATCCTCTTGATAAGCGAATCATAAACATAATCATAATCATAATCATAATAATCCCGACTCCCAGAGTACGGGTGGGGGCCTAAGGATCACCCATCATGGGACTTTCCTTCTTCGAAACGCATCGACTGCTTAAGACCAGCGACTTTGTCCGCTTTGGAGGCTAATGTCTATGCCCTCATGGTTTTACCTTCTCCTCACCGGAACAGAAGTACGTCTCGTGTGTCACCTTAAACATCATATTTCTCAAAAACTTTCTTAAGTCTCAAATTTGATGGAAATTCCTGGCATAACAGCTATTTTAAATTTCCTCAAATTTGAGTCATGCCACATAATCTCAATCACATGCATCATTTTCATGGAACTTTCTCAAATCAATAACTTTCTAGTTCACATGAGCATATTCCTCAATCTCATTCATATTTCGAAACCTCATGCATCTTAAATACATGGCACAACACTTCATCATATCAACATATCAATTATTCACATAAGGTTTCATACTTGAAATGTAATCATATTCACGTCATTAAGGATATACTCTCTCCTCATGCTCACATCACACCTCCTATCTCATGGTGTCTTATGCTTTGGCCCTTACGGGTCTTGATTTTTTTAGTAATCTTATCACCTATTGTAAGTCTTTATCCTATCTAGGGAATTGTTCTTTATAACTCTTATAACATTATGCTCTAATTCATCCAACAGCATTATATAGATTACTCATCAAGGTCATTTATTCAACTACGGGATTCTAGAATCTATGCCTTAAACTCTTTTTAAGTTCTATCTTTGCCTAAGGTTCTATGTTCAACTCCTAGGCATAATCACCAATTATGTACCATCTTCCTTAAGCTCAATCATGTTGGAACAGAAGTTATTATTCTTGTGTCTACTTGCTTTAAGATTTATTTCCAATTCCTTCCTATTTGTTTAGTCTTTCCAATCTTCCAAAACGTTCCTCACTTCGCTCAAGCATAATATTACACATTCTAACTCCTCAAGAGAATTTATACAGTGGCCACAAGGATAAGACAAAAACCAAAAATGTTCATCACACATAATCACATAAACTCATGTTATAAGTGCACACGAGTTGCTAGTTTTCTCTTGGGACAATTTCAGGAGCAAAAAGGTGTTCTGGTAATCGATTACATGTGCCTAGTAATCGATTACCAGGAGCTAAATTTATTCTGTTTAAAAACAAGGTAATTGATTACATACAATGGTAATCGATTACTTAGGGTTAAATCGTTTCCGAAAATAAAGAACATAAGATAATCGATTACACTATCAGGTAATCGATTACAGAGTTTTAAGGAGGTTCTGGGCATGAAGAACAGCCTTGGTAATCATTACATTGTCTGGTAATCGATTACCAGAACCAAAAGTCCTTCAAAAACCCTCTGGTAATCATTACATAAGCTGGTAATCGATTACCAGAACCTCCGGAATTTGAGAAAACATGATTTTTGACACATTCCAAACTATTTAAACACCTTAGACCTCATAAAATAGTTTTCAAACATTTTCTGAAATCATCCATCCATTTTACAAAATCAAACCATCATTGTATCATACTAAAACACATCCATTTCTTTTGGATTAAAGTTCCCTTTGAAGATACTTAGGGCAAGTCTTTGAGCTCTAGAGTATTTAGGTGATAACATAATCTTAAACATGTTATGCACTTCATTTTACTCTTCATTACAAAGTAAGTGAGAGCATAAAATAAATATGAGATGCAACCTCATTATTATCTTTAAGGATTAAGTGATGACTTGAAATATAAACATGAAATGCAAGCTTGGGAATTTAAATATGGTAATGCAAGTTCATTCATTTATCTTTGTGAAATTAGTGATGGCATCAAAATAAACATGAGATGCAAGACATAAACTTAAACATGAATGCAACTTATTTTTATCTTAACTAGAGCTCCTACAAGACTTTAGAGGAACATCAATAGCCTCAACCCAACATGTATCTTAACTGGAAGATGAGCTTTAGAGTTCTTAACACCAAGTCTTCAAAGAAGTCTTTGGTTTGAACTTCATCATCAAGCTCAAGAAAATGGATTAAAACCAAAAACATCAACACTTCACAAACAAACATAAATAGAACTACTCATATTCTTTATTTTATTGCTCATGGGCTTCAATCTAGAGTAAACTCTTAGAAGCCGACCAACTTTAAGGTTGGCAAGGGTAAGCTTAGAGCTTTTTGAAATCTTAGGATTAATTTTTCTTAACAAAACTTTTGTGATCTACTTTACAATTTTTAGCAAACTTTATTCAAACCAAAGCAAAGGAAACCGAAATCATGAAGAGGAAAAGAAAAGAAAACCATAAACTTTATCAAGGAAAAGAAAGAAATCAAGGCATGTATGGTCCAAGACCAAGTTGTTTCAAGCTTTAGAGGTTTCTCACATGACAACAACAAGTCATTATCTTGAAACCTCATCATCAAGCTCATGTTCTCTTATAAAAGGGCCTCTTGGCCGAAAAGAAAAAGGGAAGAGGAAAAGAGTTTGAAACCAAGAGAAAGCTAGAACTTTTCTTAAGAACACAAGCAAAACATTAAAACAAAACCCCTACCTAAAGAAGTCTTGAAGAGAAATGTAAGGAAGCTTTGTTTTCTTGATGAAATGAGAAGGAAATCTTCTTGAAGTCTTGAGGAAAAACTCGGCCAAAGTGAGGAGTTTGAGAGGAAATGAGAGAATTTTGCAAGGAAGTGTAAACTTAACAAATGAACCAAAGTGTGACAAGGTTCATCAAGGCTTGGTATTTATAGAAAATTTCAACAATGAGGCTTCCATGGGGGGGAGGAACGCCACTTTTGAGGGAGGAAGAAGAAGAAATATCTCTTACAACGGTATGGGTGTAAGCATGGTTGAAGGCATGGTGAGGCATGGGCAAAGCATGGCTTGAAGTATGGCTCTTGAGTGTAATTGAAACAACACATGATGGGCTATGGAGGGGAGTGGCCGGCCACTTAAGGCCAAGAAAGAGAGAAAATTAGTTCATCTAATTGTGGGTTAAAGGTGTGTTTAGGTGTGTCTTTGATTAGGCTTTTGATTAGGAGTTTATAAGAAGGTGTTTAGGTGAGGTAATTGGGTAATTAGGAAGGTCAAGACTTGATTAGGGAGTGGTCATACTAGATTAACAAATTAAATTCATTTTCTTAGTCAAATGAGGTATGACACAATTCCTTAATTTAAGGAATTGGAGAGAGAAAATACTATTCAAGATTCCATGACTAGGAATCTTGAATTAAAGAATGCAATTAGAGTTTATCTAAGCAATCTTAGGTTCTAATTAACTAATAAATTATTATTTTGACTCTAGATTAATTATTGAAATAAATTAATCTTCTATTAGAGTCTAATATTGCTTAGGTTTGCTTAATTGCGTCATTAGGCTCACTGTACTATTCTAGGGGCATAATGGTAATTTTGCACTAAACCCGCCCGGGACCTCCTAAACATCAAATATCACTTAAAAACATCATTCTAAACTTCCTGAAAAATTTCAAACGGCACCTTTTCGGTACACAGGAGGGTATTTTGGTCATTTTGAGCCGAAAGTTCAAAAATGAGATTTTCACCTCGAACAACCATAACAATTATAACCCCTTTAAACATCGAGTTGACCCATTCGAGGATTGGGTAACTGCCTCAAATTTCGGAAATGACCTTAGGGCATTTTCATTTTACTCAAACAGGAGAATTGGGGCGTTAGAAACAAAATCAACATGTGACACAATACAAGGGTATGTATTTGGCCAGATTTTCAGCCAAGGGGAGGAGAAGAAATTATGCATGTAATTGTGTTTAATGATGTGTTTAGGTGTTTCTTTGATTAAGGTTTTGATTAGGAGTTTGTAAGAAAGTGTTTAGGTGAGGTAATAGTTAATTAAGGTTGTCAAGACTTGATTTAGGGGTGGTCTTGCTAGATTAACAAATTAAAACTCTTTTCAAGTCAAATTAAGTCATAGACAAAGTTCCTTGATTTAAGGAATTGAAGAAAGAAATTACTATTCAAGATTCCATAACTAGGAATCTTGAATCAAAGAATGAAATTAGAGTTTAAATAAGCAATCTTGAGTTCTAATTAACCTTAATAAATCATTTTGACTTAGATTAATTATTGAAATAAATTAATCTTCGATTAGAGCCTAATATTGCTTAGGTTTGGTTAATTACGTCATTAGGCTCACTGGACACTGCCCAGGGCAAAATGGTAATTTTCCACTAAAACGTCAGGACCTTTGGATGAACCATCACAAACCACTCATAAACATCATTCGAACTTCTAGAAAAGTTTCAAACGACACCTTTACCCTGAAAACGCTGAGGTATTTTGGTCATTTTGAGCTGAAAGTTTTGGAAAACTAGATTTTCAGTCAATATCAAACATTAAGATAATCCCCTTCAAACATTGAGTTACCCATTCAAGGATTGGGTTGGCTACCCTCGAATTTGTAATGACCTTAAGGCATTTTGGTCATTTGTTTTCAAATAAAAAATGCATTCAGTTAACATTATAAAGAGTATTTCAAGCATATTGACACACTTAAAATCATTATTAGGCCTAATTAAACCCACTCAACGAAAATTCTATAATGATAGTTTCAATGCACAATATTTTCGTATCTTGCTAATTAGTTCAACTTAACACTTGCAATTATTCTTCCATGCACTTAAAGGACCAAAATAATTATTTTCACTAATTTTCATCCTCATGAATAGTTTCAAACAAAGCTATGCCTGGGAAGTGTTTAACGAAATAAAACAATTTCAAGTTTTAGCTTACCGTTTTTACCTTTTAATTAACATTTCCCTAAGAAGCTAAAAATAATTCTAATACTAATTATTAGTGATTTTTACATTTTACAGTGGCAAACATCCTTCTAGAATTAAAATATGCTGAAATAGTAACCATAATTTCAGTTCTAAAAGTTCTAGAATTCACATTTTTTATCCCTTCTAGTTACTAGTTTTCCCAAGTGTAAAGATAATTTTTACAACATCTAATAGTAATTTTTACACACCTAAACCATTCCAAACAACATGTTACAGGATTAATAGGGGTAAAATAGTAGCCATAGTTTTAATTTCTACAAGCATGGAAAACTACATCATAAATCATTTTTAGTTACTATTTTTCTTAAAATTATTTTAAGACATTGAAAACACATGAAACCTTTTCATCCCTTTGAAAACATAAATAATAACCCTTAAAATAGTAGCAAAAATTCAAATTTCATCAATAGGTTTTACACATAATAATCATATTTTTACAACTTGTAGAGTTTTCAATTCTTTCAAAAATTCCAAGATACAAATTTTGAACCTTAAAATAAAATAAAACTCATTCCAAGTCCATCCTCATCATGAGGCCAAAAACATATATTCAAAGGATGTCCATGGTCAAAATTTCCATTTAAGATAGGGGCAAGTCTTGAGCTCTAGAAATTTAGGTGATGACAACAATAATAAACATGTTATGCAATCTCATTTTTTATCTTTATCATTATTAGGCGATGACTTGAAATATAAATATGATGTGCAAGACTTGAAATATAAATATGAGAATGCAAGTTCATTTTTAAGTCTTCAAAGGTTAGGTGATAACTTGAAAGTAAATATGATGTGCAAGGCATTGAAACACAAACATGAGATATAAGAGCTTGAAACATAAACATGAATGTAAGTCCATTTTATTTCTTGCTTTACTAACTTAAGACTTTAAAGAATAAAACTCTCAACCCCCAAATCAATCTTAATAAAATGGAAATGACCTTTAGAGTCCTTTAATACCATGGTTCCAAGAACCTCATTTCTTGGACTCACCATCAAGCTCAAAGAGGAATGGTCAAGGAAAATGACCAACATTTTATTTATCATATCCCTTTGAAACCTGAAATCAATTCTTAAGCTTTAAGGTTACAAATATAATGATTCTGTAACACCCTAATTTTCTTTATAAATTAATTGAGGCCTTGTTAATGAGAATATTAAGATTCTAGGCGTAGTAATGATGAGAATGACTCTATGATTGAGCAAAAAACAAAATGATAGTGTTTTGCGGGCCTCAAGGCCTATGAGAGATTTGAAACCTAGATTTGGGTTGAGGTGCCAAAATTAGGAAAACATAAGGTTAGAAATAAGTGGGAATGAAAATTTTATGCTTAGAATTAATTTTTAAGGTAATGTCTGATTATCTGGTATGGTGTTTCACCCATTCGGTGAAATTTCGATGTGCAATTTCTAACATCTAAAACTAATTTAATCTCTACAAATAAATGACCTTATCTCTTTAATCAAATGAATGGCTAAGATTCAATCTTGAATTCCATGATTGAATCACAACCATCCATTTTACTTTTTAGGTTAGGATTTATCTAGTTATATTATATAATACTAAGTCATTAATTACAAGATAAACATAAGCTCATTTCTTCTCCAAGAAGCCAAGAAGTGTTAGGCCATTACCAAGGGAAGAGCAACAACCTTACCTCCATTTCCAAGAGTTTCATCTTGATTGCAAATCCCATATACACTAGCTTATAGTTGCCAAAATCAAAATCTTCCTTTACTAAAATTGTTCTACACTCCAATACCTACAAATCAAACCTATTAGAATCTCAAATCTCCCATCAATTCTCACTTTGATCCCTCACTTCCTTACTGCCTAGAGAAGGTTTGGTGTTTGATTGGGAGCACTTAAAGTAAAGAGAAGATCCTCTGGAGCACCTGAAGCATAAAGCCCTAAGGATTTGTAAAGTGTTTTTCTTGGGCCTTTTCCTTCAAAATTTTCCTGAAAATATCTAATGAGTTTTAATTCAAAATTTCTGATTGTATTGATTGTTGTTATGTTGATATTGATGTGTGAATTTTTTGGAGGGTTTGCAGAAGGTTAGGAAATCATTTTCCTCTAAAGAAGTGTAGACTAGGCTGCTGGATTTTCAGTTCGGCTGGAGAGTGGATTTTCGTGAATTTTTAGTCCTATTTGTGTTCATGTTTGAGAACTGAAAAAAATATATGTGGAATCTAACATCTTAACCTAACTATATGAATTTTATTGGGCATTGGACGTGTGTATACTTAAAAAAATCGAACATTCGAATAGGATTGATGCTATCTTGATTGTTGAAACTGAAGCAATAGATTTCCTGATTTTATTACCATAGCAAATGATTGAACTAACCTTTCAAAATTTTTACAGGAAGTTACTAATATATTGAATTATCATTGTAAATTTTATTATGAGTATGGGTTAAAAATTATGAGAACTCTGTCCACTCGCTAAATTGGTGGTCCCTGACCACTAAATTTGTACAATTTACTAAAGGAGTTAGAAAGCTCCATTTGTGTTGAAATTTTTAGGGCCACTTAGACACATTGAGTGTCATGGAGAATTTTGGTGGCTCTTGAATCGACCATGTGATAGGAAAATAAATTTTCTACGTAAGCATAAATTCTACCAACATGCTAGAATTAGATCCAAGTATTGATTTAGTAATATAATGACTTGTAATTCAACTAGGATGGGAATGAATGTAACACCCTAATTTTTACTGTAATTTTTATTGTCATTAGGAATTATCGAATTACCATAGGTAAATATTATATAAAATTTGAGACCAAACAATCCTTAATAAAGGAATATAACGTTAGAAGAGAAGTTAGGAGCAATTCGTGCAAGTATTGCAAACCCCATTTTTTGTACGTGTAAAATGACCAAAATGCCCCTGAGGTTATTTTACTAGAAATGAGGATCGTGGGCCCTACCCATCCTCAAGGGGATGTTTTGATAATAATAAGGGATTGTTTGTGTTATGTGTGTTAATAGAGGAGAAGAATCCTAATTTTGAACTCCGACGCGTGAAATGACCAAAACGCCCGGCGTTTTAACTCCGATTGCATGCCGACTTAGCCCGAACCTCACTAAAATGTTTTAAAAGGTGTTTTTAAGCCATGATTAACCATTGGTTAAGCTCGGGTGGTCTCGGGCAATTTTTAAGTAAAATGACCGTTTTGCCCCTCTCTTTGTAGTTTTACAAATTTTGAGATTTTTGATTCGTCTAACGAAACCTAAGCAATATTAGGCTCAAATTAAAGCTTATTAAATTCTAATTATTAATCTAGAGTCAAAATTATTTATTTAAATTGATTAGAACCTAAAATTGCTTTAAAACACTCAAATTGCTTACTAATTCACCTAAGCCCTTAACCGTAAATTCTCTAAATTGCATGAATACCTTGCCTACACCTAAATAATACATGGAACACACAAACCCTCTTCCATGAGGCTATAATGCACGAAATAATTCAGCCATAATCATTAGAATTATTGCAAGATAATGCACTAAAACAAAATGCCAAAAAATTCCCTAAAACATGGCATAAAACATGCCTTAAACAAGAAATGATTTTCCTCCCTTTGTTCCCCATGAAAAGTCGAAAATTATGCCTCCTCCTCTTGTCATACATGAGCTTGAATTCTCTATAAATATGCATGCTTGAGGAGCCTTAGAAGACTTGCTCATAACTTACACAAATTCTAGTTTTAGGAGCACCAAAAGCTTTCTTTCTTCCTCCTCCTTGGCTGAATTTTTCTCCCATTTCTCAAAGAGATTTTCTTTCATTTCACTCAAGGAAACCAAGTTCTCTTCCTTTCCTTCAAATCAAATTAGGTAGGGAGTTGTTTTTAAGTTTATTTCTATGCTTTGCTAAGTGTTGTTCTTGGTTCAAAATGATGATTTCATGGATTTTCTCTAGTTTTTCCATTTGGTTTTCTTCTTCCTTTTCTTTGAACAATTCGGCCATATGGCCTAGGTGGGACTAAGATGATGGCTTGATGATGAGGACCTTGAGGGTGGGTTGTGAATCCATCACAAGTTAGGCCTCTAAAGCTTGAAAGTTCCACTTGATGCAAAACTTTAAAGAATAATATTTTTATGATGTTTTTATGATCTTGAGTTTAGAACTTGAAAGATGTATTTTTCACTTTGTCTTGCTAAGATATATTGGGTTGAATTTATATTTCTCTAAAGTCTTGGAGGAGCTCTAGTAAAGAAATAAAATGAACTTGCATCCATGTTTAAGTTTATGCCTTGCATAACCATGTTTACTTTCTATGTCATCACTAAATTCTCAAGAATGAATAAATGAACTTGCATATTCATGTTTAAATTTCCAAGCTTGCATTTCATGTTTATATTTCAAGTTGTCACTTAATCTTCAAAGATAATAAAGAAGTTGCATCTCATATTTATTTTATGCTCTCACTTTATTTTATAATGGCTAAAAGAATCAACGCATGACATGTTTATTTTATGTCATCACTTAAAGATCCTAGAGCTCAAAGACTTGCCCAAGTATCACAAGCAAAGTTGGAAAATGGTAGTATCCTAAGGATGCATATTTCCTTAAGATTATTGGAGTCAAAGAATTTATTCTTTAAGAAGTCTTGAGTTGGAGCTTAATAAGAATTCTCTTCTCCCTTCACCGGTCCAGTGCGGACTACCGCCGTTTCTTATTTTTCTTTTATTAAGATTCTTCTCCCTCTATGGTCGAGTGCGGACGTTCCAGCTTCTTGCATCATGTTTATAATTCCAAGTTATCACCTTATAAAGATAAGATTAAAATGAGGTTGCATAGCATGTTTATGATTCTAGTTATCACCTAAATCTCTAAAGCTCAAGACTTGCTCCTTTTATCTTAAGTGAAAATTTTAATCATAAAGATTCTTTCAATGTATAAATAGGTCTTATGATTAAGGTAGGCCTAAAGTGGTTTTAAATAAGTTACTGATTTAGTTCTATAATTTCTTTCAAGATTAACAAAAAGAATTAGTTTCTAAAAGAGTTTTAAGGCTTTGCAAAGATTTTATGGGAAACTAGTATCTTACATGTACTTAAAATGTGATTTTAAGCAATTATGTGAGGTTCATGATTCAGCCACTAATCTGAGTTTAGTACTACTGTATGATGATGGTTTAATATGTTTGAAGTTGTGATAATTATGGTTTATTGCTAAAGGAATGATTCTATGCATGTTAGAGATAAAACTAGCTTCCTAGAAAACCGTAAAAGCAAGATTTCTAGAACTTTAGAGAATGAAATTTATGCATTCTGTCCAGAGCCTTTAGTGGCCTTAAGAACCAGATTTTATTATGTTTAGATAAGGGACAATGATTCATAATTGGTTTAGTAATTAATTTTAGCATCATAGGGAAAGCCGGAACGAAAAGGGTTAAAAACGTAACTTCTAGCACACTTAAAACCTTAAGAACAACTTACTATCTATGCTATCCCATATAGTCTAATAATGTTCTTAAGGCTTATAATTGATGGTAATAAATCCCTTAGATGCATAAGTAATTAGTTTGATAATTAAGTTACCCAATTTTAGAGTTCGGTTATTTAAGGGAGCTTTACCTGTGAGAATTTTAGATGACATCTTTTGATGCTTTGAATGTCAGCTTATATGATGATGTAATGCCTACTAAGAATTTGATATTATTGAATGATTTCATGGCTTGTATGTTATAGTTGCTATTGCAAACAATGAGAATGTTCATGCATCTTGATGATTATGATATAACATGCTAAGACTTAATGGTGACTTAAACTTATGAGGAAATGATCCTTTGGATCCATCAGACTATAGGTGGTGAAAAGGTGATCCTGAGAAAATGATCCTTTAGACCCATCAGACTATAGGTGGTGAAAAGGTGATTCTTGCCCCTAGCCCGTTCTCTCAAAAGGGTAGAGTCGGGATTTTAACTTATCAAAAGGGATAAGTATATGCTAGTGACGACTAGTAAGGTATGAGCTCATAACCTAGATTACTCCCAAAAGGGTGGAGTATAGGGTGGTCCAAGAAAATGATGATGAAAGTAACTTTAAGTCACCTAAGAAACTAAGTAAATGCATTATGTGAATATGATGTTCTCTATGTATAGTATTATGATATGATGATGAGGAATATGATGTGATTTTATGCATAACTATGTTATTATATATGAAAGGAAAAGTTCATTATAAACATGACATGCTAAGTTTATGATGCATTATAAGACGCATGATTAAACGACAAACCTCTAAAGTATATTTTTGAACTTAATAAATCAATCTTAGCATGCTCACTATTTCATAATAACCCGAGGTTCCTGGGACGATGATGATGACACAATGCATCATGAGGTGAGTACCCTACTGAGATTCTTTTATAAGTTTCTCACTCCCTCTATTTTTTCTTTCCATCTCGTCTTCAGAAACAAAAGGAAGCGTTCGTGAATCACATTGAGGCTTTCACCGGTAGCTGAACTTGATCCTACTAGTTTCACTCGTATATTTCAAATATCTATCCCTATCCTTGGAGTGTTATTACTAGGTGCCATTAATGGATGTCCTTCCATCCATATATTATTTGTTTTGTTTGATTGCCTACACCTAGTCTTATTCTATTGGTAGGCAAACTATCTATGTGTTATGTAATTATGGATGTTATATGATGGAGCCAATATGATGTGTTTTTCATGCTATATCTGCACGTTATCGCTTTATTTCGATTATTGTTCACGTTATGTGCGGCTCACGTTTTCAATTATGTTTAAAAAAATGGCTCGTAATTTCACTAAGTATTTTCAAAGTATGATGAAAGAACTAAAGCAAAGAGTAAAGTCTAGTAATTAATCAGATACAACCTAGGTGTATTCGGTTAATTATTAGGGTGTTACAGTGAATGCATATATGGATTCTAATGATTGATTTATAAGAATCTCATTGTGCATGAATGCATATATATAGCTTAACGTGCCTTTGGGAAAAGAGAAAAGTACATGATGCAATTATATGAGAAAAGAGAATGTATAAATTTTGCTTGTGCATGTTTTAACATATGGGGAAAATAGAAACAAGGCTTATATGGGTTAAAGAGGAAGGCAAGAATAAGGACTTCCTTGGGAACTTTATGGGTCCGTAGATATATCGGCTGAATAGAACTATGTGTGGCGTGGAAATGAAAAAAAATGAAGTCTGATGATCACGAACAGGAATGAGCTCATGCCTAGTCTATTGTCCTTTGTGGAATTTTCTAATCCAGACACCTCTTGATGTCATATTAAGCCTTCCCTATGTTAGTAAAAAGAGAAAAGTACACGGAATGGTATTTTATGGTTCCAAATAGCAATGCATAATTCATTACGGTTACATCTTGATTTCACACAACGTACATACTTTAGTATTCATGCTTATAATTCTTGCATGAATATTCTTATGTGAATGCATTTATTGTCAATTCTCGCATTGTATCTGAGGGATAACCCTATGAGAATTTTATAGTATTCTCACCCTAGTTGCATGTACTTGTGTTACTCAAATTTAGGAGATGCCGTCAATAGTATTCTTCCTTGACTCGCCACAGTGGGTGTGGCATTACGACCTAGCACCTGGCTCACTGGATGTTGTAGGTCACTCAAGTTCCGTGTGTACATACTTTTTGGCTATTCTTTTAGTGCATAGTTTTTGTTGAAGAGTTCAACCTTGCTTCTCCCTATGACGGCGTGCCCCTTCATATGGTACACCCAGAGGTATTCGATATTCCGATTGCTCCACCCTACCCCTCCAGACATACCCACTTCATCATCATCATCCTTAGACTTGGACCCATCTGAAGGTCGGACGCCCGCGGAGGCGAGGCTATCATACCGGTGGCCAATGGCTTCCTATAGGAGAACGCAAGGTTCAGGGACTCTTGGCTTGTACATAGTAGTAGTGTAGCGTTAGGACTTTACCAGCCGTGGACTAATGTACAATTAGATGTATTCAAGTTCGTTTGTATCTACACGTGATTTTGTTAGACTGGATACTCAAGTAGGCTAGGTTTAGGTGATGGCTAGTCCTTTTGATACGGAGTCCTTTACTAGCTTACGAGTTAACTGACTTGTTTGGTAGTATGATGTATATATTGTGAACTTAGAGATTATGTCCATATATGTAAATATGAGCTTTGCAACATGCACGTCTAAATTGCTTTATTTCATTGTATTTCGCCTAGTTTAAATTATGAACATAAGTAATACTCTACCAATTATTGTGTTAACACTCGAGTAAAATATGATAATTAGGAGGGTGTTCCAATTCCACAACCATCATCTCATCAAGCCATGGTCTCAAACATCAAAGAAAAATATTCAAAGGAACCAACAAGTATTCTACATTTCTCATCTTTAAAACCGAGAATAAATCAAACCTTGAGCTTTAGAGGTCAAACACATGGTGATATCAAAACTACCATTAAGATCTCTCATCATCAAGCCATGGTTTTTAACCATCCAACAACAACAAAACTGCAAAGAACAAAGGAAGAAAAGGAAAGCTCAAAACCAAAATGGAAAGAAAGAAAAGAGGAAAAACTCAACCATTCATCCATCATTAAACCGAAAATGAGAGGAAAATAAAAGAGGAAAAACTTGTCCATTTATTCCAACGTCCAAGCCGAAAATAAACAAAAGAAAAAGAGAAGGAACTCAAAACAAAATGCCTACCAAGGTTGTTTCTTAGTTGGAAAAGAGAAAGCTTGATCTTATGTTGAGGTGAGAAAAAATTTCTCATGGAGCTCTTGGTGGATTCGGCCAAGGGGCAAAAAATGGAGGGAGGATTTTTCTTGTGTTCTTGAGCTTGGGGATGGAAAGATTATGTGTCTTGGAGGTGATCTATGGTGGTTTGAGGTTGAGAGAAAGGTTGGGAGTGGAGGTTTCTTGAAGGTAGAGGAGGAAAAGAAAGCTTTGAGTTGAGAGAATGCAAGAGTTTTTTTTGACACAAAAGTCTTGGCAAAAAAAGTGAATGATAAAAATGAGAGTGTTTGTGAGTGTTAGTGTGTAAGAAAAATTAAAATATGTGGGTGAATTTGGGGGGTAGTTCGTTACCTTGTGGCTGTTTTGAGAGGAAGATTTTTGGTTTTTCATGTAGGTTAGGACATGTATTAGAGGTAGATTTAATTAGGCAAAGGGTTAGAGATTGGTAATTAAGGGTTAGGAGTTGTAATCATGTGTTTAAAACCTTCAATACATAATTAAAGAGTAGTCTTACACTCTTACTTTGAATTAAACTCAATTTGTTTGAAATTCAAAAGCCAATACAAATCCTAATTTTAAGGAAAAGAGAGAAAATGCTATTTATCATTTGACTATTCCATGTCTTATGAGTTCCTTTGATTAAGAATGGGATTTAAATTTCCCTAAGCAATCTTAAGCCTTAATTAACCTCAAATAATTATTTAGACTCAAGATTAATAATTGAAATTAATTTATCTTCAATTAGAGCTTAATATTGCATGTATTTCATTAATTACTTAATTAAGCTCATTTTACACTAACTAAGGGCAAAATGGTAATTTTGCACAAAATTTCCAGGACCACCCGGACCTTTCCAGATGTCACACATTCCTTATAATTGACATATCTAACTTTTGGGTATTAACCTGTTTACCTTACTTAAACCAGCGTTAAATTACACAGGGGTATTTTGGTAATTTCATGCGTAGGAAAAACCAAAACTGAGATTTCAGACTCTATGATCATTCATAACATATCTAATCCCCTTCAAACATTAAATTAACCCTTGAGGATGGTCAGGCCGTCTAAAATTCTGGGTGAAAATGACCTCAGAGGCATTTTGGTCATTTTGCATTATAGGGAAAATCGGGCGTTACACCAACTCCAAGGTTAGCTAGGGCTCTCGTGATGTGCAAGTTCCTAATAGTGCAAGAAACATAGAATGTGCTCGGGTCCTTGCACTTGGTTGGCAGGTTGCTTGGCTTGATGATGGAGGAAGCATTTACCCCTATGGTCACCTTGCTTCCCCATTGCCCTTTTGTCTTCTCTTATTGGTGCAAAGATCCTTAAAATTTTTTGCATACTTTGGAATCGTTTGATTGCATCTAATAGAGATATATTCACATGCACTTTTCAAATGTTTCCAGTGTGTCCAGATCCAAATCTAATGCGATAACTTTCTGGGATAGATCTTCTGAGGAAAAGGTAGTGGGGGAGTGAAGTTGAGTTGCATGGGTTCTGGGTGCTGCATTGCTAGTTGAGCACCGTGGTGCTCATCCAAAGAGGTCTTCCGCCTCCAAATCACTAGCAGAAACATCATCATGCCTGCTGAGTGTTGTAGCACTTTTTGAGCATTGCGGCGCTCAATAAACCTCTTCTCGCGCATTTTCTTGTCTTTCTTCATCTACAGGCCTTGTTACCTCTAGCATTTTTGTCCCACCTCAAAATGATAACATAGACATTTCCCCTTGGATTGGGCACGCTTAGAGGTAACTGGAGGTTGGGGCTTGCTGACTTTGGTTTTGCTTCATTTGAGTCACCTCCTCTCAACTTGGCATTTTCTTTTTAGTTTCCTGCATTTGCTCCATCATCATTTTAAGTCATGTGTAATAATTTATGTGCAATAAAATAAAATAAAATAGTTTATGTGTAATAATTTTAAGTCATGTATCATATTTAAGTATTTTATTGGTCTTAATAATTTTACATCAACATCTATTTTAAATGTTAGACCAAATTTTAAACTACAGATATTAACTATTTAAGGTAAGACCATAAATTGATAGCAACAAACTCATAATACAATGTACTAAGTTAAGAATAAAATTTATTAAGAATAAGAAGTAATAATATGCTAAGTATTAATAATTAGGTGTATAATTTTTACACAAAAAAAATGGTATAAAAAAAAAACAAGGGGCTGCCCAGAAACACACCCACAATATTGCATTTCTTGGCTATGCATCCCTATATATTCAGTGTGCTTGTGTATGAGTGTGTACGTGAAATAAGAGAAGAAAATAGAGAAGTGGAGAGAGAGAGAAAGAGACAAAAAAAGAAGAAGTTATGTTAGTACACTATAAAGCTCAATTAGTGCACATAATTTCCATTTGTCGACAAATTTGAGGTAAGAATGAATTTATTTTTATGCAAATAAAATCATGACTAAAGTTATCATTGTTACTGTTCATTTTATGTACTATCATTTTATTATAGATGCTCATAAGTATTTATTATTATCATTTTTCTTGGCATTCTTTTACATGATTGATGATCATGGATCTAATATTGATTAAAATAATACTAATCAAAATAATTCTCTTCTCTCCTACCAGTCCATCAATTTACCACACTCTAATTTCTTTTATCACTTAATTATAATGATTCTTTTCTCTCCCACTAAGTCCAGTGCGGACTTACGCTTTAGGATTTTATTTATTTTAATGTTTCTTTACATTTATGTGATTTATTATTTATTTCAAGTTAATTAAATGTTCCTTTTTATTTATGATATTATCTATTGTAGATTAATTTATTGGATCTAACTTATACTATTTTGGTCCAATTTATTTATACATGAAATTATAAATTTTATGCATTTATGTTTCATTATTTACATTGTTGATTAACTCATGAGCTTTTATTTAAATTTCATTTATTGACTAATTATACGAATTCCTTATTGTGAAATTATGCGCAATATCTATTACTTAATTTAAAAAGAATATAATTGATTAAAATTTGCTTGAACCACATATAAAGGGGGATACATGTAAAATCCTTTTATGATACTTGCCTCGGTTAGAATGGCATAAATGTCTTGCTTTGTCATCACGATGTAAGAATAATACGAAAGAATGAGAATTCCGAAGACAAAGTCTTCAACTATGTGTGAGACAAGCAAACACATGAAAGTAAAACTAAAGTAAAGAAATCATCATTTTGATAAGATGTGCATGACATGCTCTACATGACATATTCTATTTATAATATGACAACTGATTATGTTCATATAATGTTCCTGGTACGCAGGATGAAGTTGGGAGTTAAGGGATCAAGAGGCATAGACAAGGAGCGGTTCTAAGAGAGGGGTACATGAATGAACTGATTCAACACCCAAATGAGAGATCCTGAGACTGTAGGTATGGGACTATAGGTTAAGGAGGGCTTATATTAATTGGTTTGTACTACTTATACTAACAAGATGCATCTTCTTTTCGGTAACCTATCATGAAAGAACTCCATAGTTAAGCGTGTTTGACTTGGAGCAATTTTGGGATGGGTGACCTCCTAGGAAGTTTTCCAGGAAACATGTGAGTGAGGACAAAGCGTGTTGAAAAGACTGTGTTGGTTTGTGGGGACAAGTCGTCAATCCATAAAGTAGCAGGGGATTATATAAATAGTATCAATCCTGCACCTTCCCAGTATTGTGGGTTCGGGGACGAACCAAGTGGAAGTTGGTGGGCATGTAACGCTCGGTGACAAGTCGAGCAACGCCAAAAGGCACGGACAAGCGACTCCTGCAGACTTCTAAGCGAAGGGGTACATGAATGAACCAATTACACACCCGAATGAAAGGGATCCTAAGACTGTGTAGGTATGGGACTATCAGGTTAAGGAGAGCTTATATGAATTGATTTGTACTACCTATACTAACAAGATGCATCTTATTTTCGGTAGCCCATCATGAAAGAACTCCACATTTAAGCATGCTTGACTTGGAGCAATTTGGGATGGGTGACCTCTGGGTTTTCCAGGAAGCATGTGAGTGAGGACAAAGCATGAAAAGACCTGTGTTGGTTTGTGAGGATAAGTTGTCAATCCATAAGGTAGGGGATGTTATATTACTGTAGTCCTGTGTATTTTCCGTGAAGACACGCTTGGAACCAACCATAGCTCAAATATTTTAAAACCATTCATTCTCTACTAGGAATTGTTTTATAAATTCTCATTTTTCTTTATTTTATTTCTGTGGTTTCAAATTAGCCAAGTAACATTGAATGGAAGACAAGGCCTAGGAACTTATGAATTTAAGTTTTAATTAATGTGCATTTTTTTTGTTCCAAATTTTGGAAGTATTCAATTTGTACTTAATGACATTAAGTTGTCATACCAAAACCTTATGCTTGTAATCCTTTTACTTAATGTTAACCATTGTGCTTCATGTATAAACTATATTATTAGTTACTATATAAACGGGTATTATAGTTTTGGTATCAGAGCCGTCTCTAGCTATTGTAGAAATTATATGTAGATTGAGTCGCTTCGAATTTTTATGTCATGGCATTAGTTCCTCTCGCATGCCTTATAGTCTCTCATTGCACTAAGTATACAATATAAAGCCTGATCAATATGGAGTTCTTTCGTAGGGACTATGATTTTGAATTAAGATATCATGCTGGCAAAGCTAATGTTGTAGCTGATGCCTTGAGCAAAAAGTCCTTGCACATGTCTCTAATGATGGTAGAAAAGTATAAGTTATTGGAAGAATTTAGGGATTTGAAAATTTCATGTCCCTACAACCCCATTACTTATATGTTAATGAACTTAGAATAGAATCTTATTTGAATGACTAAGAAATGCCCAAGATAGTGATGAGTTTCTAAACTCCCTCAAGAGCAAGATTCAAGTACAAGAACTTGGGCATTTCCAACTTGATGAAAGGGGAGCTGTATTGTATGAGGGAAGGTTATGTGTGCCTAATAATGAAGAATTGAGGAATTAAATTTTGACTGAGGCACATTATAGTAAATTCACAGGAATCTAGGAGCAACAAAGATGTATCAGGATCTCAAGAAGTGGTTTTGGTGGAATGACATGAAAAGAGACATAGCTAATTTTGTAGCTAAGTGTCTTACTTGTCAAAAGGTTAAGATAAACACAAGCAACCTGAGGATTATTGCAACCTCTAGATATCCCTGAGTGGAAGTGGGATAGTATATCAATGGATTTTGTTATAGGATTACCTAGAACTTCTTCAGGCTATGATACTGCATGAGTAATTATAGATAGATTAACCAAGTCCACCTATATCCTACCAATAAAGATTAGTTGGCCATTGTAGGGTTGGCTCATAACTACATCCAAGAAATCATAAGACTACACAGGGTACAGCTAGCATTGTCTCATACAAGATCCTAGATTTACCTCAGTTTTGGGTAGCCTTCCAGGATGCCTTATACTAAACTTCATTTTAGTATAGCTTACCATCCTCAAATAGATGGTTAGTAGAGAGAACTATCCAAACATTGGAAGACATGCTTAGAGCCTCTCTGTTAAAGCTAGGAAGTTAGGATACTTATCTACCATTAGTAGAGTTTGCCTACAACAATAGTTATCATTCAAGCATAGGCATGGTGTAACACCCCGAAAATTATTTAAAAATTAATTTGAGCTTTATTAGTCATAATTTTAAATATTCGCAGGATAGTAATAATGAGGGTAGCCCAATGGACGTATAGAAAAAAATTTAGGCCGGATGAATAGTAACCTTGCATGCCCTGAGTCTGTCTACAACAAAACCCAAGTCCAGGAAGGAAATGGGACTAAAAGAGAAGGTTAAGGTTAGAAATAGTTAGGAATAAGGATTTTATACCTGAATTTAATTTTTAGGTAAATATCAATGAGTACGGTGTTTACCCATTAGTGAGATTTGGTGGGTTTCTTACATCAAATGAAACTTACAGTGTAAGTTTGCCACCTAAGGAGGACAAGTGTGTGGCTTGAGACGTGCCACACCTTTCACCTTTATGATTAGCCAATATGAATCTTACAAAATTTTATCTATTTATCTTAAGGAAACAATTTTTGTGGTAGAAAACAATTCCAACACATGTTATAATAAATGACTTAAGATCACAATTTCTATAACGCCCCAATTTATATTTTTCTTTTAGAAATTATACAATTACCCTAGGTAATTTTTACATATAATTCAGACTAAACAACCTCAATAAAGGAATAAGACATTAGAAAAGAGGTTAGGAGTAGTTCGTACTAGAATCGCAAATCCGAATTCCTGACGCGTAAAATGACCAAAATGCCCTGAGGTCATTTTGCCCTAAAAATGAGGATTGTGGGCCCCAGCCGTCCTCAAGGGGATGTTTTGACAATAATAAGGGATTGTTTGTGTTATGTGTGTTAATAGAGGAGAAAAATCTTAGGGGTTGTTTGGAATGTATTTTTAAAAATAGTTTTTGGTTTTTAAAAACAAAAAAATAGAAAATCTTGTTTGACATGTTGTTTTCTTCCCATTGATTTTAAAAACAAAAAAACTAATTTTAGGTTTTAAAAATAGAAACAAGAAAACAATTCAAAGTTGTTTTACAAAACAAGTAGTGGTAATTTTGTAAATAACTCTTCTCTCTATCTTCTCCTCACCAGCGCCTCCACGCCTCCGCTCCTTGCCTCCGCCTCCGCGCCTCCGCTCCTTGCCTCGCTCCTGGCCTCCGCGTCGCTTGGGCTCCGCCTCGCCGCTCGCCCGCCTCTGCCTTGTTGCCTTGCATTCCGCTTCAACCGTGCCTCCGCCTCCACTTTCGTCTCCGCCTCCGCATCCTGCCTTCAGCGCGCCTCCGCCTCAGCCAACCATCGCGACCCTGTCGTGTTTCTGCTTCCACTATGGATCTACAGTCGCGAACCGACTGCAACGCGAACAAGAGGACGCTGCGACCGCTCAGGAGCCCTTCCCACCACCACGAGCAGCCCATCCCACCACCACAAGCAACCCTGCCCTCCACCGCGAGCTCCCTTTTGGTCTTGTTCCTTGCGTGTTGCATTGAAAATGGGTGGGTTTTTAAAGAGTTACCAAACAAAGTGTCTTTTCGTGTTTTAGTTCTAACAAATTGTTTCTAAACTTAGTTTTTAAAATAGTTTATAAAAACAAAAACAAAAAAATTGTTTCAAACAGCCCCTTAATTTTGCTCTACGCGCGAAACGACCAAAACGCCCATGCGGCCGTTTAACCTCGAATTGCGTGCCGCTTAGCCTGAACCTCACTAAAATGTTTTAAAAGATGTTTTTAAGCTATGATTGGTCGATGGTTAAGCTCGGGTGGCTTCGGGCAATTTTGAGTAAAATTACGTTTTCCTTTGTCTTTGTATTTTGCGAATTTTTAGATTTTCGATTTCTAGCGAATCCTAAGCAATATTAGGCTCTAATTAAAGGTTATTAAATTCTAATTACTAATCTAGAGTCAAAATTATTTATTTAGAATGATTAGAACCCAAAATTGCTTGAAAACACCTAAATTGCTTACTAATTCACCTAAGCCGTTAATTGCAAATTCTCTAAATTGCAAAGATACCTACCTACACCTACATAATACATGAAACACACAAATTTTCTCCTTCTTGTGGCTGTAATGACCAAATTATTGGTGCCTCCATGCATCAGAATATTTGTCAAATTTGGAACAAAACTAGGGTATGAAAATAAGAAATCATGAAACATAATTCCATGTTTAAAGCCATGAAACAAGAACATGTTCTTCCTTCCTTTGTCCTCCCTAAAATCAGCCACCTATGCCTCCTCCATGTGTCCATTCTTGAGCTTCAAAATCTCTATAAATAGGCATGCTTAAGGAGTCTTAGAAGCCTTGCTCATAATTGTACACTTCAAAGTTTTTCCAAACCTCAAAAACTTTCTTTCTTCCTCCCCTTGGCGAATTCTCTTCTTCAACTTTTCAAGGAGATTTTCTTTCATTTCACTCAAAGAAACCAAGTTCTCTTCTTTTCCTTCAAACCAAATTAGGCAGGTGTAGTTTCTAAACTTATTTCTATTCTTTGAGGAGTTGTGTTCTTAGCTCAAAATGTTGAAATAATGAACCTCCACATGCTTTTTCATTTTCATTTTTCCTTTTCTTTTCCTCTTAGTATTCGGCCAAATGGCCTAAATGGGACCAGGATGATGGCTTGATGATGAGGACCTTGAGGGTGGGTTGTGAATCCATCACAAGTTACACCTCTAAAGCTTGAAAGTTCCACTTGAAGCAAAACTTTAAGGAATGATGTTGTTATGCTAACCTTGAACTTAGAACTCTATGTTAAATTAGTTTTCATTATAATTGATTTCAAAAAGTGTTGATGTTCATCTTTTAATCCATTTCCTTTAGCTTGATGATAAGATACAAGCCATAAGGTTCTCTTTGAAACCTTGGCACAAAGAACTCTAAAGCTCACTTTGTCTTGCTAAGATATATATTGGGTTAAATTTATATTTCTCTAAAGTCTTGGTGGAACTCTAGTAAAGAAATAAAATGAACTTGCATCCATGTTTAAGTTTATGCCTTGCACATCATGTTTACTTTTAATGTCATCACTAATTCTCAAGAATAAATAAATGAACTTGCATTTCTCATGTTTAAATTCCAAGCTTTCATTTCATGTTTATGTTTCAAGTTGTCACTTAATCTCCAAAGATAATAAAGAGGATACATCTCATATTTATTTTATGCTCTCACTTTATTTTATAATGGCTAAAAGAATCAACACATAGCATGTTTATGATTTTAGTTATCACCTAAATCTCTAAAGCTCAAGACTTGCTCCTTTTATCTTAAGTGAAAATTTTAATCGTGAAGATTCTTTCAATGTATAAATCGGCCTCATGATTAAGGTAGGCCTAAAGTGATTTTAAATAAGCTATGATTTAGTTCTAAAATTTCTTTCAAGAGTAACAAAAAGAATTAGTTTTTAAAAGAGTTTTAAGGCTTTGCAAAGATTTTACGGGATACTAATATCTTACTTGTACTTAAAAATGTGATTTTAAGCAATTATGTGAGGTTCATGATTCAACCACTGATCTTAGTTTAGTACTACTTTATGATGATGATTTGATATGTTTATTATTGAGGAACAATTCTATGCATGTTAGAAGAGAAACTAGCTACATAAAACAACCATAAAGCTAGAATTTAGCTAGTTTTTTATCCCTTTAAATTTAGTCACTGCCAAATCTATTTTGGTATGTTATAATTCTGTCTAATATTGGTTAGCCACGAAAAATTTGGTAACAATTAGCATAGGATTGATCCAGAACACTAAAAAAAAATGAAACTAGCAACTAGAAAACCTGTAAAAGCAAGATTTCTAGAACTCTAAAGAATGGAATTTATACATTCTGTCCAGAACCCTTAGAAATTATAAGAATCTGGTTTTATTATGTTTAGATAAGTCAGAATGATTCATAATTGGTTTAGTAATTAATTTTAGCTTCATAAGGAAAGGGTAAAGAAGAAGGGTTAAAAATGCAACTTCTAGCACACGTAAAACCTTGAGAAAGATTTACTGCCTATGCTGCCTCATGTAGTTTAATAGTGTTCTTAAGGCTTATAATTAATGGTAATAATAGTAATGAGTCCTTTAGATACATAAGAAATTAGTTTGATAATTAAGGTTACCCGATTTTAGAGTTCGGTTGTTTAAGCTTTATGAGAATTTTAGATGACATCTTTTGATGCTTTGGAATGAAAGTTTATATGATGATGTAATGCCTATTGAGAATTTGATATTATTGAATGATTTCATGGCTTGCATGTTATAGTTGCGTTGTAAACAATGAGAATGCTTATGCATGAAATATGAGAATATGTCATGATAATTATGAATGATGAGCTGCATTATGATATAACATGCAAAGACTTAATGGTGACTTAAAATTATGAGGAAATGATCCTTTGGACCCATCAGACTATAGGTATTGAAAAGGTGATCCTAAGAAAATGATCCTTTGGACCCATCAGACTATAGGTGGTGAAAAGGTGATTCTTGCCCCTAGCCCGTCTCTCAAAAGGGTAGAGTCGGACTTTAACTTATCAAAAGGGATAAGTATATGCTAGTGACGACTAGTAAGGTATAAGCTCATAACCTAGATTACTCCCAAAAGGGTGGAGTATAGGATGGCCCAGGAAAATGATGATGAAAGTAACTTTAAGTCACCTAAGGAACTAAGTAACGTATTATGTGGTTATGATGTTCTTGTATGCATAGCATTTATGAGATGATGATGAGAAACATGATGTTCTTCTATGCATAGTATTTATAATATGATGATGAGGAATATGATGTGGTCTTATGCATAGCTATGTTATTATGATACGCTCGATGAGATATATGATAGGAAAAGTTCATTATAAATATGACATGCTAAGTTTATGATGCGTTACAAGACGCATGATTAAAACTAACGGACCTCAGTAAAGTATATTTCCAAACTTAATAAATCAATCTTAGCATGCTCACTATTTTATAATAACCTCAAGGTTCCTGAGGACGATGATGATGACACGATGCATATGAGGTGAATACCCTATCTGAAATTCTTTTATAAGTTTCTCACTCCCTCTTTCTTTCTTTCTTTCCATCTCATCTTCAGAAAGTAAAGGTGGTGTTCGTGATTTCCGTTGATGCTTCACCTGGTAGATACACTTGAGCTTGTAAACCAGCTTATCATCTTTGAAGAAACGTATCGCTAAACCTTGCACGTGAGATGAGATATCTATCCTATTTTTGGGGTATTATTATTATTAGGTGCCATTAATGGATGTTCTTCCTTCCATATTCTATTTATGTTTTGTTTGATTGACTATACCTAGCCTAACTCTCTTTGGTAGCAAATATCTATGTGTTATGTAATTATGGATGTCATATGATGGAGCCAATATGATGTGTTTTTCATGATATGCCCGTTGGTTTTTCCGCTTTATCTCGATTATCGTTCACACTATGCGAGGCTTACATTTTCAATCATGTTTTAAAAAAATGGCTCGTAATTTCATTAAGTATTTTCAAAGTATGGTTAAATAATGAAGCAAAGAGTAAAGTCTAGTAATTAATCAGATACGACCTAGGTATATTGGGTTAATTATTACGGTGTTACATTTTGTTATCAGAGTAATTCGGTTCTGTGGAGCCTGAGGATTGGACTAGCTATGCTCCTAAAGCATAATACGTTAGAGATGTCATGTGTAGTTGTTTATCATCAGGATGAGCTTGAGGATTAGAAATACATGAGTACTGTATGTTGCACGTGCCATGGTATCTTACTCACTTTGCATGGAATATTGAGCCTGATCACCTCAGTGTTGCTGTTTTGTGTGTATAGGGACCAATGGCACGTCGACAACAACTAGGAGCGCATCACGGAATAATGAGAACAACAAGACCGCGAGCACTCCGTGATGTGGCAAGGACAATGAGGATGATGATGGAGCGAATGAACAGGAATCGCCAAGGCTAACCAAAGTTTCAAGGGTACCCTCAATCCAAATGTTGCAGATGAATGGATTCGGAATATTGAGAAGGTACTTGCTGTTGTTCCATGCTCAGAGGAGCAAAAGGTTACTTTAGCCACCCACATGCTCGAGGGTGATGCTGGCTATTGGTGGACAAGTGCCCAAGCTCTGGAGGCGCCATACGGACATTGATTGGGAGCTATTTAAGGTCCATTTTTATGAGAAGTATTTCCCAGAATCGGTCAAAAATGCCAAGGACATTGAATTCATGCAGCTTGTTTAAGGAAATATGAATGTGGCCCATACCTGCCACCTTGAAGAACTTATTAAGTTCTCAAGGATGTATCAGGGTAACCCCAACGAGTATTGGAAATGCATTAAATACGAGTCAAGGCTAAAGGCGGAGCTTAATGTGGGTGGCGTATTTGGAGATTAGGGATTTCTCTACTCTAGTTAACAAATGCCGCAATATCGAAAAAAAGGGCAGAAAAAGTTGAGCACCTCAAAGTCTCATAATATCACCAAGAAGCTGACACCTCAAGGTCAAAGGTTCAAAGGTAGAATCAACCCCCATTTCCACCTCAATCAAGACCCCAAGGACCACAGGAACTTTTACCAAGGAAGACCAAAGAACAATAATCGCAATAACAACAACAATAACAATAAGGGGAAAGCACCACAAAAGGTCCAGGAGCACCTCCACGACCTCCACCATCCATGGACTATCCCAAGTGCGGCAAGAATCATGGGAGCATGCCATCTCCGAACAA
The DNA here is from genome assembly GCA_030441495.1 of Dalbergia oliveri. Classification (NCBI taxonomy): domain Eukaryota; kingdom Viridiplantae; phylum Streptophyta; class Magnoliopsida; order Fabales; family Fabaceae; genus Dalbergia; species Dalbergia oliveri. The sequence goes on from JAMLFY010000014.1 coordinate 1,016,263, forward strand.
ATGTATGCTACGGTGTGGAAAACCAGGCCACTACTCTCGAGAATGCAGAAAAGAACCCGCCAACCCTAATCCCAAGCCGCAATATCAAGGAAAAGTTTTATCGTTAATGAAGAAACGACGAAGTCATGGAATCTCGTGGAAGGTAAGTGTAACATGTATGGAAAAGACTTAATTGTACTGTATGATTCTGGTGCTTCCCATTCTTTATTTCCCACTCATGTGTTAAAAGCCTTAACTTGCATGTAACTAAGCTTCCTTTTGACCTTGTTGTTTCTTCCACTCCTGGAAAACCCGTTAGGACTTGTAAATGTTGTTTAGATTGCAATTTTGTTATAGGAATAGATCCTTTGTTTTAGATCTTATTTGTTTACCCATGCGAGGTTTAGATGTGATTCTTGGCATGGATTGGCTTAAGGCCAACCATGTCCTGTTAAACCTTATGAGAAAACCATCACCTTTCTTCATGTTCCCATTGAACCTAAGAAACCCATAAGTCTAACATAACTGCTGGAAATGGACGTGGTAAGGGTGAGAATAAAGGTTATATTTTCCTAGTCGCTAGTGATGTAGACTTTGAGCAAAGTATCGATGAGATAATAGTAAGGAATTATCCCAAAGTATTTCCAGATGAAATACCAGAGTTTTCCCAAAGAGAAATAGAGTTTTCCATAGAATTGTTTTTGGTGCAAGTCTCATATCCATAGCCGCATCAGGATGTCCCCATTAGAGTTGACTGAGTTAAAAGCTCAATTGGAAGATTTATTGGAGGAAAAATTTGTTAGGCCTAGTGCATCACCATGGGGGTGTTGTTTGTGAAAAAGGATGGAAGTATGAGGATGTGTGTTGACTATAGGCAATTGAATAAAGTGATGATGAAGAACAAATACCCTTTGCCTAGGATAGATGACTTGATGGACCAGCTTAAAGGTGCAGGAGTGTTTTCTAAGATTGATTTGAGGTGAGGTTACCACCAGATTAGAGTGAGATGATGAAGATATACTGAAAATGGCCTTTCACTCGATATGGCCATTTTGAGTTTGCAATAATGTCCTTTGGATTAACCAATGCTCCAGTTTTTATGGATTATGAAGTAGATCTTTAGACCCTATTTAGATCAGTCGTGGTTGTTTTCATAGATGACATTCTCATCTACTCTAAGACCCACGAGGAGCATGAACGCCACTAACCATAGTCCTGGAAATCTTAAAGGAAAAGAAACTATATGCCAAGCTTTCTAAGTGTGAATTCTGGTTGGATGAGGTGAAATTTTTAGGGCATGTAGTATCTAGAGAGGAATTGCTGTAGATCCTAGTAAGGTAGAAGTGGTCGTGAATTAGGAAAGCCAACCACGGCAACTGAAGTAAGGAGCTTTTTGGGTTTAGCTGGTTATTACCGTCGGTTTATCAAGGGATTTTCCCAGATTTCCTTACCTTCTGACCAAGCTAACTAGGAAAACACCCTTTTCATGGACCCAGGAGTGTGAGAAGAGCTTTCAAGAGCTAAAACACAAGTTAACCTCAACCTCTATTTTGGTGTTACCCAACCGATGTGCCTTTCGAAGTGTACTGTGATGCTTCGAGAGAAGGGTTTGGGTTGTGTACTAATGCAAAATAGGCAAGTGGTGGCCTATGCGTCAAGGCAACTCAAGCCACATGAGGCAAATTACCTTACCCATGACCTTGAGTTAGCCGCCGTTGTGTTTGCTCTGAAGATTTGGAGACACCATTTATACGGAGTTAAGTTTGAGGTGTTTTCTAATCACAAGAGTTTGAAATATCTCTTTGACCAAAGGAGCTAAACATGAGGCAAAGGAGGTGGATGGAGTTTTTAAAGAGATTATTTTGGGTTGAACTACCATGTAGGCAAAGCTAATGTTGTAGCTGACTCTAGTAGAAAATCTTTACAAGTATCCCGTTTGATGGTGAAGGAGGTTGAGTTAATTGAGGTTTAGAGACCTAAACCTAGGGATGACCTTGACCACTAAGGGCATAAGAGCTTGCCATCTTAGTGTGACGAGTGAATTCAAGGAAAGAATTGCTCAAGCCCAAAGGGAAGATACAGAATTTCAAGAAACCTTAGAGGCGGAAGAGCTGATAAGTTGAAAGGTTTTACCCAAGGGAATGATAGTTTGTGGAGATTTAAAGGTCGTATATGTGTACCTGCTAGTGGTGACCTCCAAAAGGACATTTTGGAGGAAGCCCATAAGAGTCATTTCACCCTTCATCTGGTGCCACCAAGATGTATCAAGATTTGAAGAAGATGTTATGGTGGCCAGGATTGAAGAAGGATGTGTGCACATGGGTGAATAAGTGCTTGGTGTGTCAAAAGGTGAAGATTGAGCACCAAAGACCCTCGGAATGTTGCAACCCCTACCAATCCCTGAATGGAAGTGGAATAGTATCTCCATGGATTTTGTAACTGGACTACGAGGACCCAAGCGAATCATGACGCCATTTGGGTAATAGTGGATTTGACTAAGTCAGCCCACTTTTTACCTATTAAGGTGACTTATTCCTTGGATAGGTTAGCACAATTATATATTCAAGAGATAGTAAGGTTACATGGAGTACCATCGACGATAATCTCGGATCGGGATCGCAATTTATGTCACGATTTTGGGGAGCCTTTCAGAAGGCGTTTGGTTCAAAGCTGTGTTTAGACGGCTTATCACCCAAACGGACGGTCAATCTGAAAGAACTATCCAAACTTTGGAGGATATGTTAAGGGCATGTGTTTTGGATCAAAGGGAGTTGGGATAAGTACCTGATTGATTGAATTTGCATATAACAATAGTTATCATGCAAGTATCAGGATGGACCATGAGGCTCTTATGGACGGAAATGTCAATCTCCCTTGTGTTGGTATGAACCCAGAGAGAAAGTCTACTGTCTTATATTGTGAGGGAAACAAGAGAACAAATCAAGAAGATTAGGGATAAGATTCTCACGCTCAAAGTCAACAGAAAACTATGCGACAGCGGCGAAACCGCTAGATTTTCAAGAAGGGGACCATGTGTTCCTAAGGATCACCCCCACCACAGGCATAGGCCGAGCAATGAAAGTAAAGAAATTGAGCCCAGATTTCTTAGCCCATTTGAAATCCTTAGCAAGAGTAGGATCTAGCTACCGTATAGCCTTCCCCCAGTCTCTCCAACCTTCATGATGTTTTCATGTATCCAGTTAAGAAAGTATCATCTACCCAAGTCATGTACTAGAGCCAGAACATGTGCAATTAAAGATGACCTAACGTTTAACTTACCACCCACGAGAATCGTTACCGAGGAATTAAGCAATTAAGAAATAAGGTTGTCCCCTGGTCAAAGTAGCATGGGGACGAGGTGACCAAGAATTACATGGAAGCTGGAATTGACATGCAAGCACAGTACCCCGACTATTTAGGTAATGAATTTCGAGGGCGAAATTCTTTTTAAGGAGGAGTAATGTAACGCCCCAATTTATATTTTCGTTTAGAATTACCAAATTACCCTAGGTAATTTTTACATATAATTTGAGACCAAACAATCCTTAATAAAGGAATAAGACATTAGAAGAGAGGTTAGGAGCAATTTGTACTAGATTGCAAACCCCGATTTCTGTACGTGTAAAATGACCAAAATGCCCTGAGGTTATTTTGCCCTAAAAATGAGGATCGTGGGCCCGGCCGTCCTCAAGGGGATGTTTTGACAATAATAAGGGATTGTTTGTGTTATGTGTGTTAATAGAGGAGAAAAATCTTAATTTTGAGTTCTTGACGCGAAATGAGAAACGCCCCTGCCCGTTTTAACCCGAATTGCGTGCCAACTAAGCCCGAACCTCACTAAAATGTTTTAAAAGATGTTTTTAAGCTATGATTGGTCAATGGTTAAGCTCGGGTGGCTTCGGTAATTTTTAAGTAAAATTACCGTTTTGCCCTGTCTTTGTGCATTTTGCAAATTTTGAGATTTTTGATTGTCTAGCGAAACCTAAGCAATATTAGGCTCAAATTAAAGCTTATTAAATTCTAATTACTAATCTAGAGTCAAAATTATTTATTTAGAATGATTAGAACCTAAAATTGCTTAAAACACCTCAAATTGCTTACTAATTCACCTAAGCCCTTAATTGCAAATTCTCTAAATTGCAAAATACCTACCTACACCTACATAATACATGAAACACACAAATTTCTCCTTCTTGGGCTGTAATGACCAAATTATTGGTGCCTCCATGCATCAGAATATTTGTCAAATTTGGCACAAAACTCAAGGTATGAAAACAAGAAATCATGAAACATAATTCCATGTTTAAAGCCATGAAACAAGAACATGTTCTTCCTCCCTTTGTCCTCTAAAATCAGCCACCTATGCCTCCTCCATGTGTCCATTTGAGCTTCAAAATCTCTATAAATAGGCATGCTTAAGGAGTCTTAGAAGCCTTTCTCATAATTGTACACTTCAAAGTTTTTCCAAAGCTCAAAAACTTTCTTTCTTCCTCTCCTTGGCTGAATTCTTCTTCAAGTTTTCAAGAGATTTTCTTTCATTTCACTCAAAGAAACCAAGTTCTCTTCCTTTCCTTCAAACCAAATTAGGTAGGGAGTTGTTTCTAAACTTATTTCTATGCTTTGCTAAGTGTGTTCTTGGTTCAAAATGTTGATTTCATGGACTTCCTATGCTTTTTCATTTCGATTCTTCCTTTTCTTTTTCCTTTTCATTGGCCAAATGGCCTAAATGGGACTAGGATGATGGCTTGATGATGAGGACCTTGAGTGTGGGTTGTGAATCCATCACAAGTTAGGCCTCTAAAGCTTGAAAGTTTCACTTGAAGCAAAACTTTAAGGAATGATGTTGTTATATTAACCTTGAACTTAGAAATCTATGTTAAATTAGTTTTCATTATTATTGATTTCAAAAAGTGTTGATGTTCATCTTTTAATCCATTTCCTTGAGCTTGATGATGAGATTCAAGCCATAAGGTTCTCTTTAAACCTTAGCACAAAGAACTCTAAAGCTCACTTTGTCTTGCTAAGATATATATTGGGTTAAATTTATATTTCTCTAAAGTCTTGGTGGAGCTCTAGTAAAGAAATAAAATGAACTTGCATCCATGTTTAAGTTTATGCCTTGCATATCATGTTTACTTTTAATGTCATCACTAAATTCTCAAGAATAAATAAATGAACTTGCATTTCTCATGTTTAAATTCCAAGCTTGCATTTCATGTTTATGTTCAAGTTGTCACTTAATCTCCAAAGATAATAAAGAAGATGCATCTCATATTTATTTTATGCTCTCACTTTATTTTATAATGGCTAAAAGAATCAATGCATAGCATGTTTATGATTCTAGTTATCACCTAAATCTCTAAAGCTCAAGACTTGCCCTTTTATCTTAAGTGAAAATTTTAATCGTGAAGATTCTTTCAATGTATAAATCGGCCTCATGATTAAGTTAGGCCTAAAGTGATTTTAAATAAGCTACTGATTTAGTTCTAAAATTTCTTTCAAGAGTAACAAAAATAATTAGTTTTAAAAGAGTTTTAAGGCTTTGCAAAGATTTTACGGGATACTAGTATCTTACTTGTACTTAAAAATGTGATTTTAAGCAATTATGTGAGGTTCATGATTCAGCCACTGATCTTAGTTTAGTACTACTGGATGATTATGATTTGATATGTTTATTGTTGAGGAACAATTCTATGCATGTTAGAAGAGAAACTAGCTACATAAAACAACCGTAAAGCTAGAATTTAGCTAGTTTTTTATCCCTTTAAATTTAGTCATTGCCAAATTCTGTTTTGGTATGTTATAATTTGTCTAAGATTGGTTAGCCACGAAAAATTTGGTAACAATTAGTATAGGATTGATCGAACACTAAAAAAAATGAAACTAGCAACTAGAAAACTTAAAAGCAAGATTTCTAGAACTCTAAAGAATGAAATTTATACATTCTATCCAGAACCCTTAGAAGTTATAAGAATCTGGTTTTATTATGTTTAGATAAGTGAGAATGATTCATAATTGGTTTAGTAATTAATTTTAGCTTCATAGGGAAAGCCGGTAGAAAAAAGGTTAAAAACATAACTTCTAGCACGCCGAAAACCTTAGAAGATTTACTGCCTATGCTACCCCATATAGTTTAATAATGTTCTTAAGGCTTATAATTAATGGTAATAATAGTAATGATTCCCTTAGATACATAAGAAATTAGTTTGATAATTAAGGTTACTCATTTTTAGAGTTCGGTTGTTTAAGGGAGCTTTTCTGAGAATTTTAGATGACATCTTTTGATGCTTTGGAATGAAAATTATATGATGATGTAATGCCTATTAAGAATTTCATATTATTGAATGATTTCATGGCTTGCATGTTATAGTTGCTATTGCAAACAATGAGAATGCTTATGCATGAAATATGAGAATATGTCATGATAATTATGAATGATGAGTGTATTATGATATAACATGCAAAGACTTAATGGTGACTTAAAATTATGAGGAAATGATCCTTTGGACCCATCAGACTATAGGTGGTGAAAAGGTGATTCTTGCCCCCTAGCCCGTTCTCTCAAAAGGGTAGAGTTTGGGACTTTAACTTATCAAAAGGGATAAGTATATGCTAGTGACGACTAGTAAGGTATGAGCTCATAACCTAGATTACTCCCAAAAGGGTGGAGTATAGGGTGGCCCAGGAAAATGATGATGAAAGTAACTTTAAGTCACCTAAGGAACTAAGTAACGTATTATGTGATTATGATGTTCTTCTATGCATAGTATTTATATGATGAGAAATATGATGTTCTTCTATGCATAGTATTTATGATATGATGATGAGGAATATGATGTGGTCTTATGCATAGCTATGTTATTATGATATGATGAGATATATGATAGGAAAAGTTCATTATAAATATGACATGCTAAGTTTATGATGCATTACAAGACGCATGATTAAAACTAACGGACCTCGGTAAAGTATATTTTCGAACTTAATAAATGAATCTTAGCATGCTCACTATTTCATAATAACCAAAGGTTCCTGAGGACGATGATGATGACACGATGCATATGAGGTGAGTACCCCTGAGATTCTTTTATAAGTTTCTCACTCTCTCTTTCTTTCTTTCTTTCCATCTGTCTTCAGAAAGTAAAGGTGATGTTCGTGATTTCCGTTGATGCTCTCACCTGGTAGATACACTTGAGCTTGTGAACAAGCTTATCATCCTTGAAGAAACGTATCGCTAAACCTTGCATGTGAGCTCAGATATCTATCTCTATTTTTGGGGTATTATTATTATTAGGTGCCGTTAATGGATGTTCTTCCATCCATATTCTATTTATGTTTTGTTTGATTGACTACACCTAGCCTAACTCTATTGGCAGCAAATATCTATGTGTTATGTAATTATGGATGTCATATGATGGAGCCAATATGATGTGTTTTTCATGATATGCCCGTTGGTTTCCGCTTTATCTCGATTATTGTTCACGCTACGCGAAGCTCACGTTTTCAATCATGTTTTTTAAAAAAAGGCTCGTAATTTCATTAAGTATTTTCAAAGTATGGTTAAATAACTGAAGCAAAGAGTAAAGTCTGTAATTAATCAGATACGACCTAGGCGTATTGGGTTAATTATTAGGTGTTACAATTTCTTCCTTCTCTTCACAATTTTGTGTAGCCTTCAAGGAGCAAACCAGCCACCATTTTCACTCCTCTAAGCTTCACTTTGAATTCTAATCCCAAAAACCCAAGCAGAGTTGCTAAAACTCCAAAATTCCTTTACAAAACTTGTTTATACCTCAAACCCTACAAAACTAACCGATTAAAATCTTTATCCCTCACCAAAATATACCTTGATACTTCACCTTCACCGAGTTAAGGAGGATTTTGGGTTGATTTAGGGAGCTTGTGGAGCAAGAAGACAATCTTAAAGCATCTTGGGGCCAAGGAGCCATTAAGAACACTCAAAGTAGGGTTTTGTTGCCTTCCTTTGTCAAATTTTTATGACCTGTTTTGGGTTGAGCTAGTCTGAAATTTCTGGTTGTATTGGTTGATATTATGTTGATATTGATGTGTGAATTTTGGTGGTGTGTTTGGATCGGTTTAAAATTGTTTTTATCAAAATAAGTTTGGACTAGGTTGCTGGATTTTGTTTTCCTGAGGCAACAGTTGTTCATGAATTTTCTGGTATAGTTGTGGAACTTTCATGAGCTATAAAAATTATATATTAGAGTTAACATCTTAAACGAATTATATGAATTTTCTTGGGTGTTAAATTTAAGGTTTACTGCCTCAAAAAAATCAGAAACTAAAATGAGACTAATGTTGTCTTGATTGTTGAAACTGAAGCACTAAAGTTGTCCAATTTTATTATCATAGCAAATGATTGACTTAGCCCTTGAAATTTTTGCAAAATGTTAATAACATGTTGACGTATGTCTGTAAATTTTATTATGCATCGATTCAATCATTTGCTAGGGTTAAAAATATGAAATGTGTCTGAGCTGTGAATTGGTGGTCCCTGACCATGAATTTGTACAATTTATTGAAGGAGTTAGAGAGCTCCTTTTGTCTGGAAATTTTTATGGAGCCTTGTGAACACATTAAGGTGTCCTTGAGAAATTTTGTAGCTTTTGAATTACTTGTTTCATGAGCAAATAAATTCGTGTTACAATGGTGTAAAATCTGCCATTATGCTAGAAATGCCACAATGCTTTGAATTGATGAAGTAATGGCATTTTGGTTCTAGTATGACATGAATATTTGATTTTAAATGTTTGGCTATGTGACTTATGACACATGAATACACACTAAAGGAAATAAAGGGTGGTTTATTAGACACGATGGAAATTGCATTGTGAATGAAATATCTACACGTGGCTTATGCGTGCATTTGGGAAAAGAAGAGAATTGATGCAATTATATGAGAAAGAGATATATATAAACTTAAATTGTGCATGTTCTGACATATGGACAAAATAGAAACAAGACTTAGGTTGAATGAGGGGAAGGAAATAGAAAAGAGGGACTTCCCAAATTTATAGTCGTAGACGTTCAGCTAAATAGAACTATGTGTGATTCGAAATGAAAAAATGAAGTTTGATGATCACGTATAAGAATGAGCTTAGATTTAATAAGGCTATTTTCCCGTGTGTGTGATCCACTACAAATACCATTTGGTATAAATTATTTAATGTGGAATTGTCCACGGCAAATACCCATTGGGTATAACTAAGTCTTCCTATGTCAATGAAAAGAGAAAATGCACTGACTTGATTTCTATGGCCATAAGTGAACCATGTCACATTGAGATAAGTTCACTACATGTATTATATGCATACTCATCAACTCTACTGGCTGCCTAGGATAATTTATTATTTGTTGAAACATTATGATATATTTGCTCTAAGTGGTTGATTATTAAAAGATACCCACTTCGGAGCGATGATTTAGAACCTTAAAATGTATTTTAGTTTATGTTGCATGCTCACATTTTCATAATAACGGAAGTGGCTGGGTGATGACGATGACATTATGATGGTGTGACTGAAGTTGCCTCTAGAATTGTTTAATTCTCACCTCTATGTGTTTATGTTTCCATGTCATCTCCATGTTAAGTCAAGGATGATGGCACCTATCAAGAAGAACTGGAATGGCAATAGTGTCATAGTGAATGTTTATATCATGCTATAATTAGTGGAATGGATATGTATGTAACTATATTAGAGAAGGGATATGTACTAAAGCTCATAGAGAGCTTCCTTTTGTACTCAACAATGTATTAAATAAATGACGTGTTTCTTTGTTGTATATTTTAATAGAATTGCGCTTAGTTAGTACACACGTTAATCGAGTTTGATATAGATACTTAAGAAAGGTCGCTAATTAATAGGTAACAACTAGGATTGATGTCATGACTTAAGGATGAGGTTATAGGAGAGATGTTACATTCCATGTAGCAGGGACAGGCAGAGAGTGATCGCCGTTGAGAAGCACGGACAAGGAGTGGCTCCTGCCTCCAAGCGGAGGGTACATGAATGAAGGATTACATATCCCGAATGAGAGGGATCCTGAGCTCTATAGGTATGGGACTGTAATTAAGGAGGGTTTATGTAAATTGATTGGTACTACCTATGCCACAAAGATGCATCTTTCTTTTCGATAGTCCATCACGAAAACTCCACAATTAAGCGTGCTTGACTTGGGGTAATTTTGGGATGGGTGACTTCTGGGAAGTTTTCCCAGTAAGTGTGAGTGAGGACAAAGCACACTAAAAAGACTGTGTTAGTTTGTATGGACATCGGCAATCCATAAAGAGTAGGGATGTTACAAATGGCATCAAAGCCTGCACCTTTCAGGTACGATGTGTTCGGGACGAACTAAGCAGAAGCTAGTGGGCATGTACCCCTGGGGCGAGGGGAGAAGATCACTTGGTGGGCTGACCAACAATGCTGCCTCCAAGCGGAGGGATACATGAATGAATTGATTACACACCCGAATAAGAGGGATCCTAAGTTGGATAGGTATGAGACTATAGTTAAAGAGGGCTTATATGAATTGATTGGTACTACCTATGCCACAAAGATGCATCTTTCTTTCGGTAGCCCATCATGAAAGAAATCCATAGTTAAGCGTGCTTGACTCTTGGGTAATTTTGGGATGGGTGACCTCTGGGAAGTTTTAAGAAGTGTGAAAGTGAGGACAAAGCACACTGAAAAGACCCGTGTTGGTTTGTACAGTTGGCAATCCATAAAGCAGCAGGGATATTACACATGGCTCCATTTGAACTATATGGTAAAAGAGGTCACCTTTGTTGGTTGAAGTGGGAGAAAGGGTTTACTAGGACCTAACCTAGTCAGCAAACCAGAGAAGATCAAATTCATTAGAGGAAAACTACTCACTGCACAGAGAGACGAAATTATCCTGATAAAATAAAGAGACCTTTAGCATTTAAAGAAAGGGACTATGTCTTCCTTAAGTTACTCATACTGATCTGAATTGGCAGAAGCCTTAAATGCAAAGTTAAGCCCAAATTCATTGGTTTATTCCAAATTCTCAAGTAAGACCAAGTTCATATCAAATCGCACTTCAACCCTAATCTTTCCAAATCTTCATAATGTTTTTTGCGCCCATTTCTTCCTGTTTGAGTACAAATACCAAATGCCCTAAGGTCATTTTTACTCTGAATTTAAAGACAATTGCCGGCAGTCCTCGAATGGGTCAACTCAATGTTGGAAGGGGATTATATTGTTATATTTGATTCGAGGTGAAAATCTCATTTTAACCTTTCGCTCAAAATGACCAAAATACCCCTGCGTGTTCTACACGGTAAAAGGTGCCGTTTGAGCCCGAACTTTTCCAGGAAGTTTGGAATGATGTTTATGAGTAATATTTGATGTTTAGTGGCTCGGAAGGTCCCAGCAGTTTAGTGCAAAATTACCATTTTGCCCTAGAATAGTGTACAGTGAGCCTAATGACGCAATTAAGCAAACCTAAGCAATATTAGGCTCTAATCGAAGATTAATTTATTTCGATAATTAGTCAAAATAATTTATTAAGGTTAATTAGAACCTAAGATTGCTTAGTTAAACTCTAATTGCATTCTTTAATTCAAGATTCCTAGTCATGGAATCTTGAATAGTATTTTTCTCTCCAATTCCTTAAATTAAGGAATTGTGCCATACCTCATTTGACCAAAGAATGATTTTAAATTGTTAATCTAGCAAGATTACCCTCCTAATCAAGTCTTGAGAACCTTAATTAGCCAATTACCTCACCTAAACACTTTCTTACAACTCCTAACCAAAACCTTAATCAAAGAAACACCTAAACACATCACTAAACCACAATTACATGAGCAAATTAATCCTCCCCTTTGGTTGCAAATTGGCCAAATGCATGGCCCAAATAAAGTGTCACATGTTGAATTTTATTTCACTCAAAGAGCTATGCCTTGCCCATACTTGTGCCCATTCTCAACCATGCCTAAAGCCATACCTTTGTAAAAGATATTTCCTCCCTCCTCCTCTCCAAAATGGCCCGTTCCTCCTTCCCTTGGAAGCCTCAATGTTGAAAATTTCTATAAATACCAAGCCTTGAAGAACCTTGTCACACTTTGGTTCATTTGTTAAGTTCACACTTCTTCCAAAAAATTCTCTCATTTCCTCTCAAATTCCCTCACTTTGGCCAAATTTCCTCCAAGTTTCAAGAGGATTTCCTTTTCATTTCATTAAGAAGAACAAAGCTTCCTTTCATCTCTTTCAAAGATTTCATTTGGTAGGGGTTTTCTTTCAAGTTTTTCTTCACTTTCTTTGAAAAAGTTTATAGTTTTCTTTTGGTTTTTAACTCTCTTTCTTCTTTTGTATTTTCGGCCAAGGTGCCTTTTTTGAAAAAACTTTAGCTTGATGATGAGGTTTCAAGAAATGGTTTGGTGTTTGTCATGAGAAAAGCCTCTAAAGCTTGATCTTGGTCTTGGACCATACATGCTTGGTTTTCCCTTTCTTTACTTGTTCAAAGTTTTGGTTTTTCATTTCCTTTCCCTTATGATTTCGGTTCCTCTTGGTTTTTCCTAATTCAAAGTTTTGGTTTTCATTCCTCTAAGGTTTCAGTTTTCCTTTTTCCTTATCTTGTTCAAGCTTTGGTTCCCATTTCTTTTTCTTCTTGGTTTTGGCCTCTTTGTTTTGGTTTTGGGAAAAGGTTTGCTAAAAATATGAGAATGGTTCTTTGAATGTTTGTTTGATTTTTGCAACTCTGAATCATTTTCTTGAGCTTGATGATGAAGTTCAAACCTTAAGACTTCCTTGAAGTCTAGGTGCTAAGAACTCTAAAGCTTGCCTTATGATACATAATGGGTTGAGGTTTTATGTTCCTTTAAAGTCTTGCAAAGAGCTCTAGCTAAGATCTAAAATAAGATGCATTCATGTTTACTTTAATGCTTTGCATAGCATATTTATTTTCAAGTCATCACTAAACAACTTAAAGATTAAAACAAGAATGTGCATCTCACTTAATAAATCTCAAAGCCTACCTATTTCAACCTTAAAGTTGATTGTTGATTTGGGGTAAATACCTCAAAGGGCCTAGAGTACTAAAATAAAGAATTGAACCTTGCATTTCATGTTTACTTCCTTGCCTAGCATGTTTATATTTTATGCCATCACTTAAATTCTAAAGATAACAAATAAGTGCATCTCATGTTTATTTTATGCTCTCACTTTATTTTCTAATGAAGAACAAAAATGAGGTGCATAGCATGTTTAAGTTTATGTCATCACTTTAATGATCTAGAGCTCAAAGACTTGCCCAAGTATCCTATGTAAGGTTTTAAGAAAATGTTGGTTTTTCAAAGAAGCCATTTGGCCTTGTGGTGATGATGATGGACTTAGTGTGAGTTCCTCTAATCACAAGTGTCCATAGTTCATGCTTTGCAATTTTTCTAAGCTTAGGAGCACCTAAGCAACATTATGAATGAAATTATATATTTTAAATCTATTTTATGAGCAAGTTAATTTAGCTACTGACCTCATGTGTAATTACATGATTTTAATGAGAGGATTTGAGTTCTAAAAGAGTTTTGAGTTCCTAAAACCATTCCAAGAGAAAACTAGCAACTTATATGCATTTAAATCAAGTGATTATGTGATTCTATGAAGCTTATGTTTTCAGTTCTGCCCTTTATGTTTGGCTACTGTATAAATTTGTTCTAAGGTGTTAAAATGTGTAAAATTATGTTTGAGTGAAGCAAGGAACGATTTAGAGAAGTTAGAAAAGATTAAGTAACTAAAAAGGGTTCAAATTGAGAATTCTAGAACACCTAGCTATGGAAAATGCAAACCTGTTCCAGCATGATTAATTCAAGGAGAAATGGTTCATAATCAGTAAAACATGTATAAAAACCCTTCATAAATGATTAGGTATTAATTACAAAGTTTAAGGTGATGATAAGGACTTAAAATGGGAATTCTAGCACACTTAGACATGGATATGCAATTCTGTTCCAGCATAGTTAGATTGAGGAAAAATGACTATAACTTAGTAAACATGCCTAGGAATCCTCATAATTGGTTTAGGAATTGATTATGGAGCCTTAGGTAAAGACGGATCTTAAAAAGGTCACGAATGAAGATTCTTAGACCCGTCAGCGTATGATATTTTTCTGCCCTTAAATGCATAATGCTGTTTGGAATTTTTAGTAAGCCTAAATCTTAGTGAAAATTATAAGTGATGACCTCTTGGGTGTAATAAAGATGTAATATGGGTATTAGAATAATTAGAACATAAGTTTAAGACCCGTAAAGACCAAAGCATAAAACAATATGAGACAGGAAGTGTGATGTGAGAATGAGACCAAGCGAGTGTGCTTGTGTTATGTATGAATGTGTTAATGACATGAGTTTGATAACATGAGGATTCATGTTGTGTTGTGATGATGATTTTGGTATGTTGTGGGCATAATGCATGAGACCATGTGATATAGATGAATCAAAGAAAGTATGTTTTTATGATTGAAAGGTTTATTTGATTGAGGAATTTATGAGACAACATGCATTATGTGAGTTATGTGGCATGATTCAAATTTGAGGAAATTCGTAGGTCGTTATCTGCCAAATTTCCATCAAATTTGAGAGACTTAAGAAAGTTTTGCAAATAAGATGTTTAATGTGACACACAGACATACTTCTCCTTACGTGAGAGAAGGTAAAACCATGAGGGCATCGACATCACCTGCCAAAGCGGACAAAGTCCTGGTCTTAACCAGTCGATGCGTTTGAAGAAGGAAAGTTCCCATGATGGGTGATCCTTCAGGCCCCCTACCCATACTCTAGGAGTCGGGATTATTATGATGATTATGATTATGATTATGATTATGATTCGCTTATCAAGAGGATAAGTAAGAACTAGTGACGACTAGTTAAGGTATTAGCTCATAGCCTAGTTTTAGGGGTTACCATTATGATGCTTAGTGTCACAATTCAGAAGAAGGAACGATGTTCAAGAGAAGTTACATGCCACTTATATGATGAGTGATTATTGTTTGGTTTGCCTAAGTAATGCCATGCATTCATGTTTTGCATGCCCATATATGCATTAAGATTCATTATAAAAGACACAGACCTTGGATAATTATTCTGAAAACCTCATAATGAACCTATGTATGTTTAACCTTTTTAGATAAACCCAAGGTTCCTGGATGTAAACAATGACACTAGGATAAAGGATTTCCCATGAGATTCTTTAGCAAGATTCTCACCCTCTCCTTGTTTCTTTTCGTCACGTCTCCAGACGTTATGGCATCGTTCATGATTTTTGTTATGCGTGTAACACCCTAACTTTCACCTAATACGCTCAAGTCGCATTCGGCTAGTTATTAGCGGTTACGCCTTCATTTCAGAACTTGACTTGGCTTTTCTTTAAAATATGAGTAATAAAATACGACTAATTTTTTTTCTTTTTGAACTTAGGACTTAAAATGCGAAGCCACATGCGCATAGGGATCGACTTCTAAACAAGACAAATAACAACCAGGTATACATCACCATAACCATCATAAATAAACTATAGAATAAACACAACATAACTTGTAGTATTATATTATAATCATAACAAAACAACGATGCCCTTATGAATATAAGACACCTCAAGATACTAAATACATCAAGCAGGGTTAACTAATGCTAAACATAATTATAAACATGCTAGACTAGTTTTCAAGCTTCCATTGCGCCTTTTACGAGAATGTGCGTAACTCTACACTTGTGCTTCAAGGTAAATCACGAACATTCTCATCAATCCGTCTTGGAGATGACACTGAGGAAAACAAAGTTGGGTGAGATACTATACAAGGTTTAATGTTTCTCAATTTAATATTAAGTGTCATCGTCGTCTGCCCCTTGATTTGGGTTTCATTATGAAAGAGGTATACATGCATAGGTTCAATTTTTTTTTTAATTTCTCAAATCCTATTATCCAGTAAGTTTCCTTAGCATTAGTCTTTATGGTATGAATGCAGCAGATATTTTATGTATGCATGGCAATACTTGAGCATGACAGGACACATAGATAACACATCACTTAAGAATCAAAGCATCAATGAAACATATGCATGTGTGTCTTTTACTTTTTCATACTTGAACTCCGCGAACTTCCTTCCATAACTTTTTCCACCCTTATCATGGTCACCAAAATCCAACCAACATGCCGGCCACGCCACTTTTACATGGTTACCAAAATCTTATACACCATCGCCTAGGAATGAGCTCAACCTAGGCAGCGTCGAGAGATTCATACGGGGTAAAAAGGGGGAAACATATCTTTTTCCCTTCTTACTCATTCCAAAACCCTTAACTCGGGAAGTCATAATGGGATCATTTCTCTCATGATATCTTTATGAATTTAACATGAGCATGCAACCATAGAACCTCATACGACATATCATATATTCTCATGCATTGTAAACATAGCATACCACATTATCATAGCAACATGCCACAAATACACATATAGCCTCAAGTTGATGACATTAACATATTCACATCATCATGAGTATACCCATACGGCCTCATGCTCATATCACAACCTCCATCTCATGGAAATCTTATGCTTTGTTCCTTATGCTCTTACTCTGTTCCAATTATCCTATCCTTCATTATGGATTTTTACAACACCTAAGGGTTCATTACCTATAATTTCCCCTAATATTTATGATTTATAACATAACCAAACAGTTTAGTTATTTTGGGCATAAAATTTACCTCATGATTACGAGGTTTTAGAATTTCCCTTTAGACCCTTTTTAAGATTGTCTTTGGCTTTCACTAATTAACTCCTAAAAACCAATTATGAGGGATTTTACACATGTTCACTAATTATAAACCACTTTCCTTAGTTTTAAACATGCTGAACAGAATGCATATCTTTGTGCATTTAAGTGTTTGAATATTTCCATTTTTAATCCTTTCAAGTTACTTATTCTTTTCTAACTTCCCTAAATCGATCTTTCTTCACTCAAACATATTTTAAATAACATTAACACCATAAAATAGAAATTATACAGTAGCCAAACATCAAGGGCAGAACCAAAATCATAGCTTCATAAATCACATAATCTCATGAATTAAAATGCATACGAAGTTGTAGTTTCCTCTTGAATAATTTTAGGAACTCAAAACTCTTTTAGAAACCAATTAATCTCATTAAATCATGTAAAATGTATGCTAGGTCAGTAGCTAAATTATTTAAGCTCAAGGAATGGACTTAAAACATAAAACTTTGTTCACTTTGTTCATAAAGTTCCTTTAAGTACATCTAAGCTTAGAAAAATTCCAAGACTTAGACTATGGGCACTTATGATTAGAGGGACTTATCCAAGTCCATCATCATCACCATAAGGCCGAAATGGAATCCCTTGAAATGCTTCTTATTTTCTAAAACTTTGTGCAAGATACTTGGGCAAGTCTTTAGCTTGAGGAGGTTTAAGTGATGACATAAACTTAAACATGATATGCACTCATTTTATTCTTTATTAGAAAGTAAGTGAGAGCATAAAATAAAATGTAACATGCAACTCATTATTATCTTTAAAATTAAGTGATGACTTGAAATATAAACATGAATATGCAAGCTTGAAATTTAAACATGATAATGCAAGTTCATTTAGTTATTCTTAAGAGTTTAGTGATGACATTAAATAAACATGCTATGCAAGGTATAAATGTAAACATGTGTGCAACTCATTTTATCTTAACTAGAGCCCTTACAAGACTTTAAAGGA